>VZRH01003307.1:245669-270672 GCA_013397555.1 Urocynchramus pylzowi | reverse complement strand
CCCCGCGCGGGAGGGAGCCGCCGCCATGAGCGCGGCCATGGCGCTCGCCGGGCTACGCGTGCTGGGCTGGGGGTGAGCGGAGAGGGCGGCGTGGGCTGTGGGGAGCGGGGGGACAGCGAGGGGACAGCGGGGAGGCCCCCCTCGCTGCGGGGTGGCCGCTGGGGGCTTCCCGCTATCTCTGGAGCCCCAGCGCTCACCGGCGGTTGTCTCCCTCAGGGGCCGCGCCGCCGCCCTGTGCCGCGGGCTCCGCACCGGCCCCCCGAGGCTGCAGGACGCGGCGGGGGCGGCTGCCAAGGAGACGGAGAAGCAGAGCGCGACCGAGCAGAGGTGAGAGCCGAGGCCAGGCCGCGCCGGGAGGGCGCTGCCATCTGCCTCTTGCTGCGAGGTTTTATCGCCTTCGGTGGGTTTTCAGCCGAGAAGGGCAGGGAGCCACTTGACTCAATCAGAAACGCAGCTTGTGTTTTTCGGAGACTTGATCCCTTCTTTCTGTATTTCCCGATATGAAATGAAACTTTGTCATATTTAAAAAGCGTGGCGTGATAACTCTTACTTTGCTCCTCAGCTCTTTAATCCTGCAGAGGAACTCCATGAGATGGGATGGCAAGGTTTATGAAGAGGTCCCGATAGCTCACATCAAAGCAACGTACAACAAGTAAGCAAATGAGCTGCTCCATTCCTGCTCTCGTGTGAAATCAAAGCTTAGAAACCGGGGTTTGGCCTGACATCATTTTGATCTGAAGGCTCAAAGGAAAACAGCCGAGGGAGTGGTGTTCATGGCTGGGAAGATGATACTGATTTAAACCTCAGTGGTGTTCAGGGAGCATACCTGTTCTTGGAGTGTCTTAAAAGCAGTGAGATTGTTTTTATATATTTTGATTACATTCTGATAAGAATAATCAGATGCTGATAGTTTTAACAGCAGGTTACTTCCCAGCCCACTGTTCTAGCACTATTTCTGTACAGGTGTTGAAAAAGTTATCACATTCTCCATGAGACAGTTGTGTTTCATCAGTGATTGCTCCTGTGATATGTTACTGCTTAAGGCTCTTTCAAGTTCTGAAAGTGTCTTGTGCATTTTTTTTTAATAGAAGAGATAAAATGCAGTGAGAGGTGGATCTGAAAGGGCCGAGTGAGATAAAGCACACCTTCTCCAGAAAGGTTCTGCCAGGGTCTCTGAGATGACCAGGTCACTGCTGGGTGGTCTCTGCAGTGGGTTTAAGTGGGATACTTTAAAAGAGAGACAGAAGTCCTGCAGTCAGCTATGCCAGTAAGGTGAGCGAGAAACTGGAGAATGAAGCTTTGTTCCTGTTTGCTTCTTGCCTTTGCCCCTTCCCCCTGCAGCACGCACATCCAGGTGGTCAGCTTTGACAACCAGCCGTTGTCCCGCACGTCCTGCGGCACGGAGGGCTTCCAGAACGCCAAGAAGGGCACTGCCATCGCGGCGCAGACCGCGGCCATGGCAGCGGCAGCGGTGAGTCCCCGCCGTGATCCCCAGCTCCACAGGGCAGCTCTGACTGCCTGCCCCCGAACCTGGGCACTGCCCTGGCTCGCAGGCAGCACTGTGGTGCTGGAGCAGTGTCCCAGGTTCTGTTTGCACACAGATAAAGGGTGTTTGAAAGAGCTGTTAGAAATGCCCTGAGCGTGAGCTGAGCTGTGCGGGTTGTGATTGGAAATGTGTGATTGTAACTTGGAGCCTGTCCTTTCCTAGTGCCAGTCTGCATAGCCTCCTGTTTTCCTAAGTGAACGTTTCTCAGTCATTTGGGGAATGTAGCCCCTGAATCAGCAGTAGTTCAAGTTTTGCACCATAGGGGACTGAGAAGTAGCTGTAGTTATTGTCTGGATATTTTATATCTGCTCTCTGCCACAGAACTGAGCTCCAGCCAGCAGTTCCAGTCAGAGAAAGTGATGTTCTTGCACCTGTAGTTTCCAGCTGCATGTCGTTTATTGTAACTCTTTCTGAAAAAAACCACGTGGGTGTCCAGGTGGAGGAGATGAGGCTGGCTGTGTAATGATCCTCATTACAGCAGAATGAGGCAAGGTTAAACTGAAAATCCTTACCCTAAATTAGGTGGAACTCACTTCAGCCTTTCATGCCAGAAGAGTTTGGTGCCACTGCTGGCCAGCAGCTTATTGTGGTTGACTCAGAGGGATATAAGAACATCTTCACTATTAATCTGTGCTCGTTGGAGCCTCATAATAGCTGCGTAGCTGTGCTTGGACAGATTTATTCTGACACTGTTGAAGTAGTTAGTACATTAATTACACCAGAGCACAATGAGAAAGAGAGCCAGAGGATCTCCCTCCACGTGGTGGCAGCAGGGCTGTGCTGTACAGCAGTTCTTCATTTCCAGTTTGAAAGCCCCTAGAATTTTTGCCCTGGAGGTGTGGACTCCTGCACAGCAAATCTAAAGCTTGCCTGCTCTTCTCATTTACCCTCCAGAAAGAATCCACCGCTCACAGGGGAGAAGGTGCAACATTAGAGAAGGGAAAACAACTTAGAGTTAGTCATTGTTAGTCCCTTGCCACTTCAGTCACGTATCCATGGATATGTCCTTTTTTGCTCTGGCTTTAGGTCACAGATAGTTTGATTTGAGAGCTTTCTCTGTGTGCAGAGCTCACAGTCTAGCACAGAAATTCTCTTGAACTGCCATGGCCATACCCCAGCCTCCTTTGCTCTTAGTGTCTCTGCAACAATCCCCATATATGTCTTCTGTATCCATTACTACCTAATCTTTATTTTTACTTAAATACTATTATGAAAATGAAAGACACCAGGGGAGCCAGAGTTTATGTCAGAGAGAACACTAACCAGTTGTTCTTTTCACAGAAGGCACGTGGGAAGGGTGTACTGCACGTGCGAGTCATGGTGAAAGGACTGGGACCAGGACGCAAAGTAGGTGTTGAAGTTTCTTTTCCATACTTTATTTTCTCAGCTAACATGGATGTTTTCTAAACTCAGGCTGGTTTCAGTTAACTTGTTTTTTCTGAAGCTGATATAAAGAATTCCTCACCCAAGTGCCCAAGTAAAGAAGTTTTAGAGTAGTTAGAATTTTAGAGCAACACCATGTTGAAGGCAGAATAAAAGCTGTATTTGGGGGTTCTTATGGCTAAAGTAGGAAAATCAATGGGAATGCTCAAGAAAGGAATAGAGCAGATAAGTTTAAACTGGGTTTTCTGCTATTAGTTACTTTTTAAGAATTAAGAAGTGAGAAGAATTGGAACAAGTTGATTTTCAGATGGGGAACGAAACTGTTTTGCCCTGAGCTTTTTCCCTTCTCTGCTGTTCTGTGTGCTGATAGCTGTCACCTGCTGTCTCCTTGCAGGCTGCCATCAAGGGGCTGACCATGGGAGGTCTGGAGATCATCTCCATCACCGACAACAGCCCGGTCCCCCACAACGGCTGCCGCCCACGGAAAGCCAGGAGAGTGTGAGGGACAGTGCAAGGGACACACAGCTTTCAACATCAGTTCATCAGGGACTGACTTCAATGTTGCTTCTGTGACTGATTCTGGAAGGCCACCCTCCCTGGAAATACTTGTTGAGGGAAGCTTGGAGAGACCATGCTGAGCCTTGAAAATGCAGGAGGTAGAAGCTGCTGGTGAAAGCAGGAATCCGTGTATTCCCTTAGTGGGAAGCCTCTTGTCTGCAAAGTTTGTTGATTAAAATGTTGGTCTTTTGACAGCCATTCCTGCTGTGTTCCCAGAAGTATTTTGGCTTATTAATGCCTTTCAACTGCTCTCTTCCTCTTACCACCATATGTGGCTCTTGTCTAGCCCTCCATGCCATTAGTGCCTTTGTCAGGCAGAGGGAGAGCCTGAGATCTCCATCTCCTTGTAGTCATTTGTAGTAAACAACTGCACAGGCTCGGGTCATCTTCCTTCCCTCTTTGTCTCTCTGCTCACACTGGGAAACAAGGCATGGGGTAACTCTTTCCTTCCCCCTGGCTCACAGAGCTAGGTGTGAGAGGCAGCTCTCCCTGTTCACAGAGCACCAGCCTGGATCCATTCCTGGCACAGATCTGTTGCAGTGCTTTGTTTCACCCAAGCTGTACTGACCTGCCACTGCTCTTGGCAAAGGAAAGCACCTCACTTTCTAAAGGGGCTGCTGGGATCTTGCCAGGTTTGATGCTTGCAGTCTCTTTGGCCCTGCCTTGTGCACCACAAACTGGATTTTCCGGGGTCCTGGGGAAAGCAAGCAGGGGTTAGTAGGCCCAAGGAATAATGAAATGCTACCAAGGAGATACAAAGCACTTAAGTCTTGAACTGTAGCTCTGTGTAGCCACAAGCAGCAGGAGCTTGTTGTGGGTCTGTGATATATTATCGCTGTCCCAGCTCCATCCAGAATTTCTGCCAAGGAAATACTTCAGGAGCATTAAGCAGGGAAGGTAAAAGCAGTAAGTGACTACAGGATTGATTTGCTGGATGGTAGAGGCACGCTGCCTAGCAAAGGGCATCTCATTGAAATCCCTGCTGCCAGAGAAGCCCTGGCACTATACAACATGTTCTGGGCAAGTATTTCACCTGTAAACATGGTGTATTTTAGAGCAACCAGCAGTTCTATTGCAAATGCAGAATCTTCCTTTCTATTATTTCTCATTCTGTCATTCCTCTGTAGTTTCTTAAATTGCATAGTTAACTATTTTCTTCCTCTTTAGAGAAAGGGTACCATAGCAACAAGGCAGTGAACCTCCTTCATGGGGCTGAATGACATACAGCAGGTTTTGAAAGAAATCACTGCTTAGAAAAGCTTGTTGAGTTGCATTTGACAGGAGAAAACAAGATTCAGACAAATCTACTTTAGTCCAACTCTCTGAATTTGAAGGGGGTAGGTGATCTTAAAGGGAAGTTCCTGAGCTGTCACAGATTTGACAGTGAGAAAGAGAGGCTCTTCATAGATGTTTGCCACACTACAAGACTTTCCCCCTCACTCCAGACATACAGCTGCAGTAGGGACTTAATATTTTCCTTTTTAAGAAGATAGCAGGTCAGCCATAAAGTGCCAAGGTGAACTCCCTGAGTATGCAGTCAGCTGGCTGGGAAAGGGGTGTGTGATGTGCTTACAACAAGGCTGGGCTGGTGTCTGTGCCCAGCACAGCAACCAGCCTAACAAAAGAGGGGCACCAGGCTGTGCTAGCAGGTTTGTCTAAGACACAGAAGACCAAACACTGCTGTTCTCTACTACAGCCTGTTCATTGCATCAATGCAGAGGTGCCCAAGTCACATGAAGATGGAAGAACAAATTGAAAAGTAAAATTGCGAAGAGATCTGCAATCCTCCTGGAATTCAGGAAAGAGTATGTATAAAAAGTGAATTGAGAGTCAGAAAACAACAAGAATAAATCTTCATCTTACCCACACTTAAAATCAAGGCTGTGTCCTGTGTAAAGGCTGCTCCTAGAAGCTCTTGGTTTCTGGGTGTTTGTGAAGGTTTTAGGTCTGCCAGTGTATCACCACTGCTTATACAGTGGGAAGCTCTATGTCCCTCCCTGCCCTGCCTTTTTCTGGTCCTACCCCCACTTCTTCCTTTGACTGACAGTCCTGTAGCACTCTCTGTGCTGCACAGAAGAGGCTGACACTGTTCTCCATGGTTCAGTGGCTGGGATCTGTACAGGATGATGCAAAGGCTCCAGACCCCCAGCTCCCTGTACTCTGAACTCCCCAGCACAGTACTTCAGTTGTACAGCTTTATACTGAAATCTTGTTTTCCATCCACCTTCTTCCTGCCCTGATGGAGCACTCCCAAAACCATGTCCTAACTTAGTGCATAGTCTCAGCTGTTTATCCTGCAACACATCCCAGGACTCTGGGGTAGCCAGTGAGGTGAGGGAGCACAGCTGCACAAAGCAAGGCTGGGGTGCTCCTTTCTGCACACACTCTATAGTGGAAGAAGGCTTAAACTCCATTGTGGTTCCTGTTGCAGGGAATTAATAGACACCAATAGTGCTTAATGATTTCCTTGCCCTTCAAATGAAACTATTAATTAAAGGCCTGGTTTTAGTCAGCCACTGGTGTTTATGAGTTCTAATTGCTTTTCTTGGCATCTGGGTGGAAAGCTGTTTTCTACTGGCTCACATTCCTCCTGAGCAGCAATTACTTTATTTGTCAGTAGCATGGCCACAGCATTAGCACTCTCATTAGGGTCATATCCTCTCCCTCTGGGCTTCCCTGTTGCTTTTGGACATTTTGCTCTCCATTCCCTCCTAACTTTTGATTCCCTACACTCAAAGATGACTTTTTCTGAGAAATAATCTCAGAAATTGCTGCTGGCTGTAAGGCTTCATCCTGGTTCAGCCCTGGCCTTTCCTGGGATTCTACCTTCCATTCTAAATAAACAGTCATGTGGACCTCACTCCACTGTATCCCTGTAAATCCCTGTGTAAAACACAGAACAGTCTCCTGACTTACAGATAAAATGCTGCCTCAGGTCTGTTTACCCCTTACTGAGTGCCACACTACCTTGGGGAGTTAGTCTAACTCAGTTACCCTTCCTTGGGACCTGGGATGGCACCTGGTGGCCTGCAAAACTAGCCCTCAGCCATCTCCCTAATAGTGTATTAAATATTCTGCAAAGAGGAATTACTTCCCTATCCCCAGCAACAAGGACCTTCTGCCCAGAGCTTCAGCTTTATCTGCTGAATTGGTGATTTACTATTTCTTCCATGAGCATCCCAGTGACAAGAGTCAGGCAGCCAATTTGGATCCCTTTGTGAGATTCAATTAAACCATAAAGTGATGTCAGTGTCCTTTAACAGCTGACTGTACACACAAGCAGGCAGGGAGAAGGGGGAGAAGGGGACAGACCCTGCAGTGCTAATAAACTGTAGCAGCAGGGGCGGCTTACGGCAGCCCGGCTGCAGCTGCTAAAGACATCTGTGCAGGTTTTGCTGGCTTTCCCTCTGGTGTGGGAATACCTGGCTGGAGATGTGCACAAAGAAGGTCACTGAGTAGGTGTTTACAACCCTAAAGCACCCCGGGGAGTTTTGAAGAAGTAACAGTTCAAATCAGGTTATGTTTTTGCACTCGGACTTCGGCAGATAATCACGGTGCTGCTTTCATGCCTAGCATCCCCACCTAGCCCCTCTTCCCCTCCAACCTGAGCCCGTGACCTCTCAGACCAAAAAGAGATAAAGGGCCCTGGGATTGGTTTTCTGCTTTCCCAATGTTCTCCTCTCCCTGAAGAGGCATTAATGGGTACTCGATGGCAGTAGGAACTGCTCAGAGGTTTTACTAATGAACAGCCTAAGAGCATCCAAGTCCCCACACTGATGGTGAAGCGGGACTGCAGGGTCCTCTTGGGGAGATGTAGAGGGGAGACAAGCCTCGATGTTATTTGTTTTTTTTAAACCACTCACCTCCTCTGCTGAGTTCTCCAAGCTTCCCCTGCACTAGTGCCACTTGGCAGGGTCCTCTAATTTCTCCAGAGTCCATAACACTCTTCCTGTGCCCACATCTGCTGAGAGTGGAGGCTGTGCACCTGGACCCAAATATCTCAGCAGCTCTGGAGCCCTAACAGCCATTGCTTGGCAAAGCTGCTTTCAGCAGCTATCTCACAGCTTGTTTTTCTAAAAAAAGTAAGCAGAAGGGAGAAAGGATTAGGCACAAGGGGCTCCTCTGCACAGCAGCAGGCCAGGCTTCCCACCCACACAAGGCTCCAGGTAACAAATAAAACTTGGGGCCCCAGGCAGGAGAATTACATATTTCACCCACCAATCTCCCATCCTCTTCCTCCTCTGCAGGTCCCAAGGTAAGGTGAAATAGGACTCATCTCTTCATGCACCAGCCTGCAGGCACAGACCTTGCTCTCCTAATTGCCAGCCAGGCTCTCACTCAGCCCTTTGGCAAGATATGGGTGCTGCCTTTCATTTTGCTTCTGCCAAATCCACAGAAATAGCAATTTCCTGACCTGCCAGGGCCAAACTGACCAAGAAATGCAAATTACTGTAGACTGGCCAGCCCTGTGGACTTCTTAGTAAAGCTGATGGTTGGAAAGCAGCTGTCTCCAGCACTGGGAGATGCTCAGATGGGCTAATCTGTCCCTGGACATGGTTGTAAAACCAGCCCTGTTTACCAAAATCTGTCCAAAGAAGTGATGCTGCCTGGGGAGATCCCCTTCCGAGTGATCCTGCAGCCAAGAGACACAGTCACCAAAGGGCCAGTGTAAAACTGGAACAAAGCAGCTGCACAGCAGAGCTGCTCTCCCCAGCCCTTATCAGAGCCAGCGGATCAGCACCAACATCACCTTCAAACCTGAGCCCTCTCTGGGGAAGCAGCCGATGGGGGATTTAAGGGGTAGGAGGCAGGATGAGGAGAGATTAACTCAGACTTTACTGCCCAAAGCCAGACAGGCTGCAATGCACAATCATGCTGTCAAGATGACATTTGTCTGTCCTATGTTACAGGAGACCCTGTTTAGCTGCCAGTTGCTCCTTTTCCCTTACAAAGAGGGATTTTACAAGCATTAAGCACTAACCAGTCAGGGGTGAACCAGTGATCTACCTACGCTGCTGCAGGTATCAGCACAGATAATCTGGACCTTACCCTGACTTCAGGCCCAGCCCCAAAAAAATAGGGCAGCAGCAATGAAAATTATCCATTACGGTCAGAGAGAACAGAGCACGTGCTGGCTCTGCACTGGGGGCAGTGCCAGAGTTTTGGGACGGGAGTCCCACACACAGGGACAGTGCCAGCACTGCAGGAACCCACAGGATGTGTGCTCAGCCCCGCAGCTGGGGCCAAGGCTCCCTGCTGGGCGCCTCAGAGGTGCTGGTGCCCCTCACCTTTCGGAGCTGGCCACTTGGACCGCTGTCCCCAGGCGCTGGCGGGCACAGCAAGGCCGTTTCCATGCCGATGGGATGCTTCTCCCCGTTGCTGTGGTGACGGCACTGGGCGCCAGCAGGTCGGAGGCGGGAGGGCGAGGATCGTATCTCCCTGGAGCTCACCAAGGGCACTGGGTACATCTAATCCAGCACTGCTCCATTTTAGGCCCCCCAGGAGCACCGAGGAGCTATCAAATGACAGCTCAGCGGCAGCGAGCAGGCACTCAGAGGGATGCAGCGCTGCCCACCGCTCTTAACAACACCCTCAAATCACATCCAACAGCAGCCAGATGGCCCTGGCAGGGCTTCCCTGCCACCTGCCTGGCTCTCACCCCTCCGAGCCCCTTAAGCAACTGGTCCCACACATCCCAGCTCCAGCAGCCCCAGGGCTCCAGCCCAAGGCTGATGTCAGCACTGCCAGTGCACCCTCACCTGCCCCATCCAAGGTGACCCGAAGCTGCTGCCCAGTCAGGCCCTGGGACAGTGACAGCGTGCTCAGACACCCAACTCTCTCTCTATTCTTCTGCCTCCATACCTGATGCTGTTGCAACACACCTGGATAGAGTAAGGACACTGTCAGAGGGAACAGAAAACTGCCAAAACATGGCTCCCTCCACAGCAGCCTAGGGCTAAGGCTGGTTCAAAGGAGAAAACTGTGGAGGAAGGCATGTTTTGGCAGTACTGTGCTCCCCTTGGCATGCCTTTTGCAGCTGCAGTGTGCCTGGAGCTCTGGGCTTTGTGGTTTTGAAAACCCTAACCCTAGGCTAACCCTAACCCTAGGTGAGGGAGTAAAAGGTGCATGGGGATGAGGCTGGTGCCAAGCAAAAAGGTGGGGAGCAAGGAAAACAATAAAAAATAAAAAGCCATTTCACCACTCCCTCCTCTTCAGGAGTATTTTACCAGAAAAGCTTTTATAACCATGTAATAAGACAAGGAAGCACAAGATTCAGGCTTATCAAAGACACAGACTCTGAAACTTGCATTGTAAGGATGAAGTAAACCCACAAAATCCTGTCCTGTTGTCCACAGGACATCCATTTGCTCTGCAGCGTGCACCCATCTGATAAAGGTTCCCAGAAGGACAACAGCTATGTGAGGGCCACATGTCTCACTGCTATCCCTTCATCATCTCTCTGCCCACAGCCCTGAGACATCCTTGCAGGAAAAGCTGGCAGAAAAGCAGCAAGATGGATCATAAAGAAGAAAAACAAAGGGATTTCTTAAAGCATCAGAAATCTGATTCTTCTAGCTGGGTCAAAATGACCAAGGGAAGAGCTCAATAGATGCAGCACCTGAGCAAAAGGAAGGTCCTGTCAGTACACACAGGCAGCTAATCATGAGCACTGGAAGGTTAATTGTTAGCAGTCTTTAGTAGGGACACATCTTAAACATATCCATACATTTGACTCTAATGGGATTTCTGTGCCTTGCTGTCTAATGCCTTTTATACAAGAAATAAAGCAGCTGTCCTGCTTTCACTACTTTTATTTTCTTAAAGCAAAGGCAGCACAAGAAGTAACAAAAGATGGGATTTCGCTGCCAGTCAAACACAGTTTCCAGCTCAAGCATCTCCTCCTCACTTAGTGCCTATCTGAAAAGCCACAGGCTCAAGAGCTTTCTGGTGTGCTCAAGGTCTGCACAGGAAAGCATCTGAGAATGGAGGAAAGGTTCAAAGGGAAATCACTTTCATGCTCAAGATGCAGATGGGTAGAGGAACTAACACAAACAGGGATGCAGCAGATTTCTCAGCCAGACTGTTCTGCAGAGAGGCAGGGAGCAGCACATGGAAAATCTGAGTGCCTCAGCCCAACCTAAAAGCAGTGGACAGGCTGCTCTGCCAAGCAAGGTGTGTTCAGCTTTGTGCTGGTTTTGGCTGGGGCAGTTACAGGGGATGGAGCCCTGCTTTCCTGGAGATGGCTAAACACCTGCCAGACCATGTGAAGTGGGAATTAATTCCTTGTTTTGCTTTGCTTGCATGAGGCTTTTGCTTTACCCATGAATCAGAGTTTATCTCAACCCACAAGTCTTCTCACTTTTACTCTCCCAATTCCCTCCCCAATCCCACTGGTGAGGGAGTGAGCAAGTGGCTCTGTGGGGCTGAGCTGCCAGCTGGGGTTAAACCACAACAAGCTTTCATCCCTTGATCATGCAGAAAGGGACCAGAAGGTTAGATAAATGCTGTAAATGCAATAAAGGAAGAGTCCCTGAGAACAAGCTGGGCTAGTAATAACATGCAAAGGGAAAAATGTAACCAAGAATTCCCCTCCCAGCACTAGTTCATGTAGACAAAAATTTGAGAAATCTGCAGGAACTACAGAAATGCCTCAGGTGGGAACATTCTTAAGGACACTTGTGCTCCAAGTGCCAGGAAGAGGCAGCAAGCTCCCATGGGATATGTCTGCACAGTCCAAGGCACACCCTTGCCATCTCTTCTTAGCGAAGGAATTCCCATCTTGGAAGACAAAGGCAATAAATCAGACTTTTAAAGCAAATTCTGTTTATTCTGTTTTTGTCTTGTGTTGTTAACAAATCTTTACCCTAACCTAGGAAAAATATCAGGTAAAAAATATCTTCCCTTTTCTCTCACCCTCCCCACCACACACAGTTTTTGTTTCTTAAATAAAAGAATCAAAATTTCAAGCACGAGAGACTTTTCTTTCCATACATTTCTGTAACAAATTAACTCTGTTGTTGATATAAAATGCAGCAGCCAAGACCAGAGGATCTGCTATGCTACTCCAAGGCAATTAGTACCCAGTATGATCAGTTTGTCTGCAAACATAATAGGAAAATACTTAGCACTTATCCAGCACTTTTTATCCATGAATCTCAAAGTGTTTTACAAAAGCTGAAAATATGTTTTTGGCCTCATTTACGGAGAAGAAAACACCAGCTGGAGAAGGAAGAGATTTGCCCCCAGCCTCAGAATTTAATAGCAGAGCTAAGAACAGATCTCTTTCTCAGCCCCAAGTCCAACAATCCATGCCACACTCTCTGCTTCACACAGGGAAGCCTGAATTTGGCAAAAGCCCCTACTGCAGAAATGCTGAAGTTTATATTTTTGCCACTGAAAAAAGAGTCTCAATGGAGATCTGACAGCTAATTTAGTAAGCACTGACTTCCTGAGGCTGTGACACCAAGGAGTAAACAGAGTCTCAGATGGAGCAGCTGGAAACTTGGGGGGGGAAAAAAAAAGTCTCATACTGAAGTGCGAACAGCTGTGAGAATGGTGCAGAGGGAGGTAAATCCATGATCTACAGTGTGCAAACGATTCTCCACTTGGAGCTTTAATTGAATGTTTGAGGAACAGATCACAGGATAAAACCCTAAAACCTTGACAAATAGTGTTATTAGATGAGAGGAACCTGCAGCTAAAGCACTGACATCTCCTCTGTTAGCAGTCTCCTGACCCGCCGGCACTTCTGACAGACCTGAGACACCAACAGTGCAAACACCAGGAAAAGAGCAGTGAAATGCAATGTCTTGCCTAGAAATAATGTTTAGCAAGGCCAGGAGAGGAGTACAGTGAGGCAGAGAGCGAAGGGTGATTCAAGGATCCCAGGACACCCTTAACTTAGAGGTCCACCACTCATACCATGAGCAGGCACCCCCACCCACACAGCTCTTCTCCAATGCATCACCGGCAAAACGAATGCATGACTCCAACACTGCTCTTCCCAGGCATGTGGCCACAACACACCACCCACAACTCATTTTGGTCCCATTAAGACACCCACAGGGTCCTTTAATGGAGAGGGTCTCCTGTGTATTAGCACCAATTTTCTATTGCCCCCACTGTACATCCTAAAGGAATGGGACAAGAACAGGCTCCAGCTTCTGATGGAGCAAATGGTGATGCTGGGATGGCTGTGCTGCCTGGCTGCAGTCATAAACCAACCCTCAAATGCTGTGTAAAAACCCCCAAATGCTGGCCTACAACCAAAAACTCCATTTTTAAGAGAGAAGGGCAGGCCAGCATCCAGCCTCCTCACCAGCCTAAGGTGGCAGGTAATTACACCCAGGAGCTTAATTTATCAGCAGCACAAACACTGCCATGGTCCAGCCAACACTGCCACACTGGCCAGCTGTGCTCTGAAGCCTGGAAACAGCATCTGGGTTCTCACAGAGAACAGTGTATCAAACAGACAGAGGTAAGCAACCTAAGTCAACAAGTTCATCTCCACATTGCCCACCCACAGCAGCGAACATGAATTCAGATCTCCACCCTTCTTCCTGGGCAAATCCTACTCACACTGGTACTCCAACACGCAGGAGGGTGCCAGCAGCTGGGTGTCCCTCTTCTCAGCAGCAGAACCTGCAGATGGCTGTGAGGATTAACCCTCCATGCTGCCCTTCTGACATAACCAAGGAGCTGCTGTTGCTCCCCACACCCTTCCCCGACACCCATCTTCCTCCTGCACCCACCTCCTCGTGTGTTACAGACACAACCAGCTGCCCTGGCCTGCTGCTGTAACACCACCTCTCACTTAGGAGCTTTTACTAAGGCACAAAGATTAAATGACTTGCATAAGGGTCAGGAACACACCTCATGTCTCTCACCTGTAGTCATTTCTCACACCTTTTTTTTTCCCCTGACCTCTTGCATATTAAAATGACATGAGTAGATTGTGTGGATGAGAGCAGGATTTCATTTCCCCAGCAATTCTGAAGGTACAAAGAGGGGTAGCTGTATCAAAGCCCTGCCCAATGGCTCCCATCCCCTCCCTCTGTGATGGGTCTTATGTCCAACACAGTAGGAGAGCACCAGTGCAGAAGGGAGCGCTCCACAAGTGTGATGCAAAGCTCCATCTCTGCCATCCTAAGACCCACAGCAGGATAGAAAACAGCCACGTTTCTGGGAAAACTGGAAAAGAACCTCAGCTACACTTTGTTCATCAAGAGGAGTGGGGAAGGACAGCGGGGGGATCTCTGCAGTACCAAGAGGGTCAGGAGAAGCCCCCCCCACCCCGTATCTGGGGTGGATCAGCTTTCCCCAGCTGAGGCTGAGGGCCCTGCGAGATGCCTGGGAGGAGCTCCCAGGTGAGGCTTCTTTCCAGGAGCGATGGTTTGGTTTCCCAGAGGGTGTGAGTGTCTGCCTTTGGTGCACCTGTGGCAGAGGCCCAGCGCCAAGGAGAGCAGCCCCGAGGCCCTCTAGGTGCAGCTGTGCCTCATGTGGAAGTTGACCACGTACTCGGCGTTGGTGCGCTGCACCGAGATGGCGAAGGGCTCGAAGGGGTGGAAGGTGAAGGCCACCAGGCGCCGCACCGTGTGATTGATGGGGCGCCCCAGGAGCCCCGCCTGGATCTCGAACTTCAGCAGGCCAGAGTCACGAGCGTAAAACCTGAAAGGAAGAGGAAGTCAATTACGGCTGTTCCCGACTATTGACTTTGCCATCTGCGCTCTTTGCACTCGGAGACAAGTGCCTTGCTCCAGCTCTGGTGCTCCCTGAGGAGCAGAAGGTCCTTAGCTGGGTGTCTGGCTCTTGGCTTCGCAGGAAAGTCCCTCTCAGGGCAGTTGTTTCCCACTGTCTAGAAAAACATCACTTTTATTTTATTCTTAGCAATGAGAGAACTCTGCCTGTCACTTTGATGGACAAAGCTGACTTCACAACAGGGAGTCAGTTTGGTTCAGGCCCCACCTGTGCTGGCTCTCCATCCTCTCTTAATGCAAGCTGCTCCCTTGATCCCCAAGGCAGATATGCTGTACAGAACTGAGCTCCCTTTCCTTAGCAGTGGCCTTCACTGAGAGTGTCAGGCCACCCTTTCCTCCTCGTGGTACTGCCAGTGAAGGCTTTACACTGCTGTCCTTGTGCCTGCTGCCTCCCTGTCCAGTCAGGGAAGTCACTCCAATCCTGCTCAAGGGTGCCATGTTGTAGTGCACAGCTCAAGCAAGGCTTTGCAATTCCTTTTAGATTGCCACCAATAAAGCATTAATGAGATAGCTGTGCAGGAGGTACCTGATGAATCGGATTCAATAACCACAGCAAGGACAGAGGTCAAGGAAAACCTTATGACCTTCTGCTGTCACCCACACACCTGCCTGTGGGTCAAGCTCATATGCATCTCCAAACATGAGCTCTAGCTCATGTCATGAACACAGCTCCAGCACAAAGGGGGATGAGACAAACAGCGCTGAAGAGACAGGTGAGTCCAGGGAACCTCTTTGCTTCCTGAACCTCCCCTGCACACTCTGTGTAACTGACAGAAGCCCAGGTAACACCACTGTCCTCTGCTGCTGTCAGAACACAGGACTCTGTGAGGATCCCACCCTCCCCAAGACTTTGGAGAAGGCTTCTGGGATGTGGTACCTTCACCAAGTAGCTGGACTCTAACTCAAGTCCTCCCCATGAAGTTGTCTCTGTTTGTCAGACCATTTTCATTAGACCTCTTCCAACTTGAGGCACAGAACTGCCATTATGCCTCCCAGCTGTTTTCTTTTCCACCAACACTTAGTGCATGCGGGTATTTTGCATTTTCCTCCGATTTTAACTCCAAGAATGCTTTTAATGTCTGAGCACATCTCCCCCCCGCCAGCAATACGATGCACTCAGCTCTCAGCCTGGAAGAACGGATGATGACAGATACCAGCGATGCTGTTTCAGGAGCAGACATACTCCACATTTTAACAACACAGCCTATTGAGAACCTCATGTTCTTCCTGGAGGGCCACTCTCCTCTCCCTTCCTCTGAATCAAAGTGCCAGCCAGCCCTGCCTGAAATTGCACACAAGAACCCAGCAAGAGAGTCACAATCTTGGTATTTGGCTTTTCAAAAAGCCCTTTCCCTCCTACACAAGGCTGGGTATGCAGAGGGTCATTCTTTAAATAAAGCACAGTCCCCCATCTGTTCCTCTCTCCCCCAATTCACAACAATTTACTACTCAAGATGAAGCTCCCTGTAATCTTAAAGATGTGCTCAGTTTGGTATTTTTAAATGTATTTTTAAAAGTGCTCTGCAATCAGAGGCCATTTCCATGGGCTCTCATTCTGGGGATAAATTAGGCACTGCAATATAAAATTGTATGTCAACAGAAACAGCAAGACCAGCCTTTTCAAACCGTAGGAAAATGGAAGATTTATCTGCAGACCAATTCTTTGGTTAAATGGCTCCTTATTAGCCATCTAGATGGATTTTAGAGACCCCCTGCTATAGGTAGAGCTGTGTTAGAGCCTCTTCCCTCAAGTGCCATCATTTCACCCACTGAATATCTCTTCAAGCCTCCTGAAAAGAGACTGGAAGGCGGTGGTGATGGGGAACCTAAAGTCCTTCCCACCTGACAGCAAACAACCACTGGTCTCTTAAGTAGGCAGAATTGAACCTTCTGGGACACAGAAAAGCACTAAGGGTTAAAAGAATGCAGTGCACAGAAATATTGATGTGCAAAAGGTCTGAGAAGCCTACCTAGCTCTCACATCGTGCCAGGGAACTGCACACAGATTATAACAACCATAGCTTCTGAAGGGTTTTCCATTCCAGACAATTACAGGACTTACATTACAAATCCTGTGGTCCCTCATTTCCAAGCCCTCTAACCCCAACAGGCAGCTGGCATTATTTTATTAATCCCTTTGTTTTGCATGTGAGAACCACAGCAGCACTATTTCAGCTACTGAATGGTTAAGGTTAGCGCCTCATCTTCTGCTTACTTTCCAAAAACCAGGAGCCCCACTGCTCCGAGGCTCTATTCAAGTCCTAATTGACTCTGCACAGCTTTGAGCTTTAAAAGCTCTGGCTCTGAAACGCTGCTTTGCTCAGGGGAGGGAGGGAAGGTGGCACTTGGCTTTGTTTACTACAAAGACTGCACCGCAGCACATGACTGCGGCTCTGCTGCCTTTTGTCCGCGGAGCCGGGCGCAGGTTGGCGCTGGCAGACAACTGCCACCCTGCAAGTTCTCCCAACGTCAAGCATGACAAGGGGGAAAAGGGCAGGCTTTCTTTGCAGATAACATGGAAGCTGGAGATCAAACCAAATCATACAGGCAGAAGAATCAATTAAATATACATAATTTGGGAATTGAGAGCGCAGGAATAATCAGAAGTTCCCCGCCACCTGAGTCAGGGCCAGGGGAGATATGAAACCACTTTTTGAGAATGCATTGATGAAAATAAAGTTGGGAAGCGGTCCAGAATGATCTCCCTAGGCTGCCTGAGCCCCCAACATGTGTGCAGTCACTAAACAAAGCACTCAGGCACTGAAGGCTCTCTTTGTTTTCAGAGCATAGGTTTACTTCTGCAGTACTAGGAGCAGAAAGACTATTCTGCCTGGATAACTCAGGCTCTTTGAGCCTGTCAAGCTGGAGACGCTGGATTTTTAACCACTATCTCTTGCAGCCATGTCTGCAGCCAACAAAAAGAAATAAATAGTCCTGGTATTTCTTTAAGAAGCATTGCAAACCTCCTTATTCTCAAGCTCAGACTTACTCCCTCTGCCAGCATAGGAGACTCAGACAGAAGAGGCACAGAACGGCTCTGACACCTGGCTAAATTCCTACTACAGACAGAAATTTCCTACAGATCACAGAGAGAAGGGAGTATGACAAGGAGTACAGCTCCCAGGGTGAGAACAGTAAACAAGGGAAGTCTGAAAACAGCTCAATCAATACCACAAGCTTTCTGAGTAACACCTAGCCCAGATACTATTTTATTCACAGGACAAACCAGACAATCCTTGCCAACTAAACCCACATGCTCAGAGAGGATCCTTCCAGCATAGGAAAGCAGACAACAGAGCTGTATCACTCTGCAACCCAAACACAACGGCAGCACTGCAAGAAGAGGAGGAGGAACAAGACCATTCATATGGAAAAGGCTGAGACTTCGCCACCCAAACCTTCCCCAGAGCAGAGCAGCTCAGTGAGGAAACATGAAGAGCCCTCCCACACATCCACATTACTGCAAAGGAGAGAGGCCAAGTTTTGTGTGACTGCTGAAATAAATCCCCCGGTGAAAGGATTTCCTAAGAGAAAGGCTTCCATCTACTCCCTATTCTGCACACGTGATGCCCCACGGCAGAGGTGATTCACAGTGACTCCCAGCACTCTCTGCTCACATACAGCTCCCCATACCTTATGGGGTGATCACCACAGGTCTTGGGCCGCTCCATGACTGACACCCACTTGTCATCGTAGCTGAAGAGGGACAGGTCGAGGTAGGGGCTGCCGCTGTAGGACTGGGCGCTGATGGGCAGCTGCCCCAGCAGCCGCCGCACGGCCTCCGTGTGCCCGCCGTACTTGGCGTTCACGATCGTGTCTTTGAACCTGCAGCAAACCAAGAGACACCTTTTGTTCACAAAGGCCACAGCTGAACAGCACATCTTAAACAAACTAAGCAGGAAAACTGGCAGGGAAAGAAAACAGCTGTAGTGTAAGAACTAAAACAGCTCATTTCCAAAGATGTATCACAGTGATTCAAACATCAACCAGTTCTGCTAACCTTTTCATCCTCCCTTATCATTACTGTCTCACTCTGAATGTCCAGAGTGACAGAAGGAGAAGAATGTGCCTACCCACAAGGTCTGGACCCAGCTGCTCTGCAGTACAGGAAATGAACAGGATCAGAAACAGGGAGAGATGGATTAGCAGCTTATCAGTCAATCCAAGTTTTACCACGCAGCCTGGAAACAGCATGAGGAAAAGCCAGGGGGCTTTCACAGTAACAGTTGAGCCCTTAACGTTGACTTGACAATCCTCCTCTCTCCACCCATTGTTTTAAATGCATAAAGGGAGAAACCTTAGATGAAAAAGAACCTTGATGAGAAGCACAAAGCTCTCCAGAAACTACAGTGAGCTCAAAGTTCTTCCTGGTGAAGAGATTAACACAGGCTGGATTTCTCTTTCCAAGTAAAATTTGAAACTTTACATGTGCAAGAACAGTCATATCAGCTGCAGGGACAATAAGGAGGGTAAACACTCAGCCAGAAAGCCAGCTCACTGTGGACTATGCTCTATGGTACTTTGCTGTGGAAGTTAGAACACTCCTGTTACAGGCCCTTGTAGCAAGGGGATGAAAAGACTCTCCTTTATACTTTAACAAAAGGCAGAAGTTGTTCTTCATGAGTCTTCAGTGAGTTCTCTCATTCTCTCTCCCATTAAGCATTACGGATTTCCTGACAGCTTGCTCTAGAAAGTTACAGACATAGTCAATTTCGTCAGACTTATGTGACATCAGCCTAAAGTCAACAGAAGCTTGATGCCCATAAGTGGATGGCAAGTACTTTGGATGATGAGAAACAAGTCACTGGAAGAACAAAACACCCTGAGTCACAACAAAATTTTCCTAGAGAAATAACACACTCTGCCTCATTAAAACCACATCTGACTGTTAAAGCATATTCTAGAAACCCAGGTTATTTTGGTATTTTGTTCAGCTTTCACAACAGATCTAAGCAGATGAGTTTCCCCTCTCCTAGTACAGTGATGAGAACCACGAGCCGGTGACTGATGTTGAGGAAATGCTACAGAACACAGTTTGGTACACGCTAAATTCAGAGAATGTCATTTGTAAAAATACATTCAAATGGATCATGCCAGCATCTTGACAAATCCTATCTTCAGGGACCAAAGTTACTGGGCAGTAACACTTTAATAACCTCCAAAAGAGTTACTGCTCAAGGAGAGACAGAAACATATTTCCCTCAAAATTCTTTTCCTTTCCTCTAAGCAGCAGTTTGCAACTGCTTTGTTCCTTCCTCTAACAGGATAAATGCTGCAGAATATAAAATCAGATGCATCAGGCTGCAAGATGAACCATGTACAGTCCTGACCCTTGCACCACCTGGCAAAGGGGGCCAAAGGAGCTGGTTTTCTCAGGGTTGGTATTTGATACTGGCCTTCAGCGGACGGGAGTGAGCGCGTGTCTACACAGAATAAAGCATGCTCCGAATGGCTCACCGGCGCTGGATCTGCCTCGCAAAGTTGTTGCTGGAAGCTGAGCAGGGGAACTGGACAGCCTCACTGTGCAGGGTGGCATTCCTGAAGAGGTCACAGAAGTTCTCAAACAGCTCCAGCAGTTCATCAGAGGTGTTCTCAAACACAGCTATGACCTCCGTGGTCACCATGTTGTACACAACGAAGAAGGAGGGCTGGGGAGAGAGGCAGAGGTTACCCAGGCGAGCACAGGTGGGGAAGCTGTCCCTTCCTTCTCCCCACATCACACCACAGACTCTATCCAAATTTCTCCACAGCACAGGAGAATCCTACATCTTCACACTAATCCATTCTCCTACTGGAATGCCTCAACACATACCCAATTATCCACCTCTCAGCTGTGATTATTTAAGAAAACTTAATGGGCTTCCAGTTTTTCAACTCGAACAGGATGCAACCGTGCTGTTTTCTCTTCTTCTCTGTCCTCCACCAAACCCAAAACACTTAGTCAAGTGCCAAATTTAATTTTCATTCCTGCTGAAAAAAGGACTTCAGATCCAATGCTAACTGACCTTAAATTATTTTTACCTCTGCATAGATATATTATTTTCTTCCCCTTCTTAAGATCTGCATCACGCAGAGATGAGCCTTTTTAATGTACTGTGCACTACATCACTGCCCACAAAAAGCTGTGTCCTCCAGGTACCCTGCCAACACAGAAATGAAAATCTGAAAGACATTAATAACTTCTTAATGCTGACATTCTCGTGCAAGATGGCCCTTGTACCATGCTGTGGACTAGCAATGGCAATGAATCCTGGCACAAATGAGCAAGAAATTGGGAAAAAGGGTGACATTGTGTCAGCGCAGCTACATCAAAAGGAGATGACATCCCCATCTCATTGGGAAAGGGCATATTTAACTCTTGGTCATTTAAAGTAGCTTCATTAGAGACAGGAGCGCTGGTACCCCAAAGTAAGAACCTGTCCCTACTTCAAAGGGAGCTAATTCCCATGGTATCTGATTAAATTTTCTGTCAATAGAGGCAATTCCTAATTGCTTCACCTCCTGCTCCCAAACAATGCTCAGGGATGATGGTAGGCACTCTGCCCACCCCACCCACCTGCAAATATCACAAGGTTTGTTTGTTTTACAGCCTCAAAATAAACTATGATAATACAATCCAGCCCCCACATGTCCAAACAAAACACACAAGATGAGGTTACTCACTAGACTACTGCCTGAGGAAAGGAAAGCCCTTCTGAAATAAAGGGTTGGAGCAGGGAGAAAATAAGAGAAGACAGCTGAAGGAAAAACTGTTTAAATCATTTAAGACTGCAGGAAGTATCCTCCAACTTTAAATAAAGTTCCTTTGCCAGGTTAACATAGAGACACATCTACAGATGTCCCTAAGCAGGGAAACCCTCAATGCTTTTGCAGCACCTGTAACACCACCAAAACATCATCACAGCATGGGAGGCAGCAGCTGAGTGCCACAAAAATCACACAGCAGTGCTGTCAAGCCTCTCAACACAAGCCTACAACAGCAACAACCCCCTAAGCTACCCATGCAGAGCACACTCTTAAAGATCTCAAAGGATACAGTGCAGACCCAGACAAAAACCACACAACCATGAACAGCAACTCCTCAACCTTCTTGGCAGAGGAGCCAGAGGGGAGAAAGGAGCCTGAAATTGGATGAAACTTCATGTTCCTTGTCTGACAGACTGAAGAAAAATGGAAGCTATAGTTATTTTGTGAGCCAAGTTTTATTCAGGAAGCCCTAACACAACACCTACCTTCAGACAGGTCTGTGGAATTATCTCTGGAAGAACTGAGAAATTAGGCACTTTTCCCCCAGCACAAAACCCAGTGCCTGAGGCACACTGCAAACAAACCACAAACTGCATCTCCCACAAAAGCAACCCTGGGGTGAAGAGTGGAGAGCTCCCTGCAGCAAACCAGGCACTAAACCCTCCTAACCACAGCAGAGTGCAGAGCTGAGCCAGCCACAAACATTTACATCAGGGCCAGAGGAGCTCACTGCAGACACCAGCAACGAGCAGAACCCTGCAGGCCACTTCCACAGAGCCTTCAGATTTCTGAGACAGACATTCAGCTTTACACCAATGGGCAAAATGGATTCCATAAAGCCTTACCTATTTCTTCCCAGAGCAACTCCCCCAAACAAACGCCACAGAAGAGGAAAATAAAACAAAACAAACCAGAGTTGTTTCCCAGGAAGATCTCGACAAAGGCAACATACAAAGAGCTACTGTTTATTTCTTCTAGGACCTAAGCCCTGGCATAGATGTGGGGAAGAGAAGTGCATGAGAGAAAAGAAACCTCTGGGGAACAATCAGACCTACATGCTGCACTGGAGATTTATTACAAATTCTTGCTAAATACTTTCAACAGAATAAAACCAAGCTGATTAAAGGAACAAAAATTAGCTAAAAAAAATCTCTTAGTTTCACAGGGCTCAAAACATGACCAACCACTCTAAAAGCAGTAAAAAGAGATGATCAACATGCAGGGTTGTCAAACATCTGGAGGGACCCAGCACTGACTGAGCTACATTTGCTCTAATTCCACTTCTTTAGTATTAAATTGAAAAGAGAAGCAATTGGCCCATTAGCCTGATCTAAAAGCTGCTACTCCAATTTGGAGAGATCATAAATACTACCTCTTACTGAAGCTTGAAAGACTAAGTACGTAGGCAGAACAGAAATGGTAATTGTACCAGGGAAAATGAAGACTATTATATCTGAAAAACATGCTTGAAGATACATGAGAAAAGGGGGAGACTACCTCCACAATTTAAATGGACTATATAAAATATCAGCTAAAATTAAATTCAGGTGGGGATTTGGGGAGGGAAAGAGGATTGAACAGCATCTGTGAGCATGGGGAACAATCCTTGGAGAAAGAAACTTGCTAACCCATTAGATCTTCTGATTTTGCAGGTGAGAAGGAAGGGAGCAATGAAATTGAAGAAAACAGAAGATACAGAAGTTAATTCAATACCAGAGGCCTCAAAAAAGATTCAGGCACGAGGGAACCATAAATAACCTTTCCAGGCTTATTAAGAATCAGCTCACAGCATTGTAATACTCGAGCACTTGTCCCAAAGCAATGAGCAGCCTGAAGAGGGAGGCAGCATCTGAGCCACGTGGTCTAGCGGACCCCTAGCAGGGCAGTTGGAATTAGATGATGTTTGAGGCCCCTTCCAACCCAAACCATTCTGTGAGTCTCTACCTGGGAAGGATCCGTCACCCGCAGCGTGACCACGTCCTCACTGGTGTATTTGATGAACAGATGGTTCTCATCCAAGAGCTGCATCTTCCACATGCGGAGCTGCCTCAGCTGGTCAAAGTACTGGAAGAACCTTCTTTTTGCTATAGCACTCCCATCCTGCTCGGCCCTCCTCCACAGGTACACCAGCAGCCTGTGCTTCAGGGAGTTGATGAAGGGCTCCTTGTAAGGGTTGGCCATTCCCGTCTGCGTGTCCCGCTGCACCTCGGGGTACACGGCAGACAGGGTCAGCAGATCGTCCTCGTAGCAGAAGCGGCCGATGGTCCTCACGTCGATGAACGTCCCCTCGGGCGTCACCTGGAAGACGTGAATGGTCTGCTGCTGCACGGAGAGGATGGCCAGGATGTTCTTGTACAGGTAGAGCCCCTGGTTGTGAGACAGGATGACCTTGTCGCACTTGAAGGCGCGCGTGTCGCACAGCCTGCCCGTGTGCAGGTCGATGATGTGCAGGGAGTAGTCCTCCAGCGGGGAGCGGGGGTTGGGGGTCACGGACTCGCTGTTGCGGTACACCTCGAAGAAGGGCGGGTGCGGCTCCTCGGGCAGGTAGGCGGCCGAGCCCACGATCACGTAGCGGCAGTCGTCCGTGAACAGGCTGCACTCCCGGTTCAGGTGCTCCCCGTTGGAGGCCACGTTGGTGATGTGCAGCAGCACGAAGAAGCGCTCGAAGAGCCGCCCCCGGATGTTGACGGACCTCTGGTCGTTGCCGTTGGCCAGGATCTCCCCCTCGTAGCCCTGCAGGAGGTCCTCGGCCGCCTGGCAGCCCTGGTACTCGTAGATCTCCAGCGAGGTCTGGTCGGAGGAGAAGGCGATGAAGTAGCGGCCGTCGGGCGAGAACTTGCGCAGGAAGCAGGGCGGCTTCTCCACGTTGACCACGGTGAAGTTGGGGAAGACGTTCTGGTGGAAGACGCGCACTTGGTGCCAGTGGGTGCCCGCCTTGCCCGAGCTGATCCGGCGCCGCTCCAGGCGGTGGATGACGTTCTGGTTCTGGATGCGCCGGGGCCGGATGGTGGGGGCCTCATGGTCCATGGCCGGAGCTCTACTTCATCTTCATCCTGCGGGGACAGCACACGTGCCCTGGGACCAGAGTGGAACTCGGGCTACAGGGAACCTGCTGTGCCCACAGCACCCGAGGGGGCTGGCCACAGGGTACAGAGGGAGCGGGGGAATCACACGGGGAGCAGGGCAGGCACCGGGAGAAAGATCTCGGCGGGAGGCAGCAGGAAAACGAGGGCAGTCCCGCCTGCTGAACAGAGAGACACGGCGGGGAACCAGGAGGGGAAGGAGGGAGCCAGGAAAGGGCGCAGGCATAGCTGGACACCAAGGGAATAAAGGGAGCCTCCATACACCGGGAAGGGAGCCCATGAAGCCAGAGATAAATGCAGACCTGGCAAGCAGCAGGCACAGGGCACAGCTTAGAAAGAACGGAGGGAGCCGAGGGCGAGGGGGCACAGAAGGGATCACCCGCGATGTGTCCGGGCCCACCTGCCGAGAGAGAAGCCAGGTGCTCCGGTCCCCCGGGATGAGGAGAGACTGAGCTCCAGGGAAGCCCGGAGGCAGCTGAAGGCCCGCCCGCCAAAGGTATTGGGGATCTCCCGCTGTCCCGAGGGGTAAAGGGACACGGGGGACCGGGGGCCGCGGTGGTCTCCGCGCCGGTTCAGGACCGGGGAGAGGTCGCGGCCGCGCTCACCGCTGGGGCCGCGCCGGGTCCCGTTCATGCCATGGCCGCCGCCATCTTTCCGCCACGGCACAGCGGCGGGAGGGCGTCACCGCACTTCCGCTTCCGGGCTCCGGACCAGCGAGATGGGGCCTGCCGGGCCAGAGTGCCGAGAACGGCCTCGTGCGCCCCCTGGCGGCGGGAAGGACCCCTGCACCCCAGAACCCATCCTGCACCCACCCTGCACCCCAGAACCCACCCTGAAACCACCCTGCACCCCAGAACCCACCCTGAAACCACCCTGAGCCCACCTTGAACCCCAGAACCCATCCTGAACCCCAGAACCCATCCTGCACC
>VZRH01003307.1:226386-241941 GCA_013397555.1 Urocynchramus pylzowi | reverse complement strand
GACCAGGGGACAAGCCGTGCCCAGCGCCTCCTGGGCAGGGGCACAGCAGCACCTACCCCTGCTGCAGTGTCCGGGCTGGGCAGACCCGAGGGCGCCGCGCCCCGTGGTGGGAGCTGGAGCTGCCCCCCCTGCACAGCCTGCCCACCCTGCGCGGGTGACAGCCCTGTCCCCACCCATGCACCAGCCAGGGGAGAACCGTCCTGTCCCCGCCGTGCCACCGTGGGGTGACGACCCTGTCCCCTACAATACACCCGTCACAGGGTGACAGCTCTGCCCACCCCCGTGCCACCCGTAGGGGTGACAGCCCTGTGTCCCCCGTGCCACCCATGGCGTGACAGCCCCGTCCCCCCGCCGTGCCACCCGCGGGGGGCAGCCCGGCAGCCTCCTCCCGGCTGATGCGCAGTGACATTTGCAATCTGTTGCCATGGGCGCTCGGGGACTTTTGCTGTGGAGGGGGATCGCGTTTCTCCCCCCTCCTCCTCCTCCTCCCCTTCCCTCCCTCCCGATGACGTCATGGATGACCACGGTGGTGACAGGGCCACCTGTGGGCTGATGAGGGGTTTAAAGAGACAGTCTGCAGCTGCAACAGGAGCCCTGGCTATTGTCTCCGCACCTGAGAGCGGGGAAACCTGCAGCCCCCAAACCATCCACCCACCCACCCATCCATCCACCCACCCACGCACCCACCCACCGCATCCCATCCCGTCCGTGTCACCTCATCCCTGCATCCCCTGCCTCCACCACTGCAGCTCTCCCGGGACCGGGGCGTCCCAAGCTGGGTCCCGTATCCCTTCCCTGTAGCGGCTCCTCCAAGGTAAGGCTGCGCTCCGTGCCCCCCCGTCCCACTGGGGACCCCGGTGGGCTGCAGCCCCAAACGCCGCCGGCAGTATTCAGGGCTGCAGCCTGAAGGGACCCCTGGGAATCCAAAGCCTGGATGGGTGTCCCCAGCTTGGACAGAACGAGAGAACCACCCCTGGGACAACAAACCCCCTGAGGTGGCAGGTCCCTCCCTAGGTGAAGGGGCTGGGATGCTCCTGCCTGGGAGGTGTGGAGGTCTACAGCGTCTTCATCCCTTGCCAGCTGGCATTCCCAGACCACCTCAGAAGAAGCCCACCTCTGGGCATCTGCCTTCCTTCTATGCCAGCTCCCTGGAATAAACCTTGTCCCTGCTGTGGTCCTCATCAAGGGGACCCTGAGAGCCGGTGCCGTGTCGTGCACCCAAACCCCACCATGGCCGAGCCCTGAGGGGCCCTGGGTGATGCCAGGAGCCACGGTGCATGCTGAGGGAGCAGGCAAGAGAAGGAGAGGAGCTGTCCTCCTCACCTTGTGGGGGAAGAAGGACCAACTCTGCTCTGTCCTAAGGGCTTTGTCCCACTGTCCTCCAGTTCCAATGGGGCAAGCAGCAGGTAAGTGCCTCTGTTCGGTGTCACTTGGCTGTGCAGGCAGTGAGCAAGGTAGAAAAAGGGTCTGGGACCTGTGAGAGGCTTGGAGAAGAGCAGGGTGGAGATGTGCATGCAGGGATTGGTGTGTGTATTCCCAGTGAGAGGAAGGCTGTGTCCCTTCCCACCAGACATACTCCACTGGTGACCCTGCAAGTCGCCAAACTCCTCGGCAGCTCCCACCAAGCAGTCCTGGAAGGTCTTTCCGAGCCCAGAGCTGCTGCAGATCCAGATCCAGTGGAGCCTGCAGGACCCCCAACAGCTACAGAGCCACTGGTCCCACAGGGGTGGCTGTCATGGGAGCAAAACCCCACAGCAAGCTACCTCTGCAGCCTTCCTGGGCACATGGGGCAGGTGGGCAAGTGGTCCATGCTCCAGTGACTCCGTGGTCCATCCTTGAGGACCTGAGCAAACCCAGTAATGCAGCTGCCCCTGGGATCCTGCTGGAGTCGGGCTGTCCACGTCCTGCTCCTGCTGGGAGCTGAAGGAATAAGCAGCAGCATGTTTCTGCCATCCATCCCTCAAAAGATGCAGAGGGCTCAGGCTGGGCCTGGGTTTTGGGTGGAAGAAGCAAAATATGAATTGTCTGACAGGTGGAAATTTCTGCCTGGGAGGTCTTGGCATTTGCCCTCCTGGCAGCAGCAGAAGTGCAGGGACACAGCCTGGACATCTTGGCACAAGGCCTGGGAGATTTGGGGGGAACACCCACTGTCCCCTGTGATGCTCTGTCACTTCTGGCCCCTCTGCTGCTGTGGGTGCAGCCAGTACACTGGGGAGCTGTGGCTGTGCTCAGCACCCCAGTGTGGCACAGGGCAGCCCTGGGTGCTGCCTTTGGAGAGCTTTGGGGAAGCTGAGGCTGCTGCTCTGTGGGCAGCTCCCTGCAAGATGCTCAGAGCAGGCTGCAGGGTCTGTTGGGGGGCTGGCTCCCAGGGTCAGGCTCACCCCCTTCCTGCAGGTTGTGTGGGCAGGGGCTGCTGGAGCAGCAGCCACGGAAAGCAGGAGCTAATTTAATATTGGATGGGTACGGTGAGGGCTGCCTGTTTTTCCAGTGTCTCTCAAAGGTGAAAGCAGAACTAAACAGGCACGGGGTGGGGGGTCTGGCTCATGCAGATGAACACACGGAGCAGGCGGGGGTTGTACGAGGCACGGCAGGAGCTGCGGAGCAGCTGCCGGCTGTGCCCAGGGATGATCCAGGGATGCACCATGCAGCCGACGTTCTTTTACTGCTTCGAAATCCTGCGAGAGCAGCATGTAACCAGGAGGGCACCCAAATACACACACACACACACACACACACACACGTGTCCTACCCCAGTACGTGGCGGAACCGGGGAATGCCAGCACATGAGGTGGTTACGCTCCCAGCTCCCCCCGGCAAGCGCTTCCGCCTCCCCCATTCCCTCAGGGAAAACTCTTCCAACGCTGCTGCTGATGGGTATCGCTGCCGGAGCGCGGGCTTCTTTCTTGACCCTCCTTCTGGCATCATCCAAACTCCCTCTGCCAGCTTTGTAAGCTTCAGCTGGAGATGGTGCAACAGCTTGAAGCTAAATGTCTGTTTGCCAGGGTCTTAAACAAGGATGGGATCTCCAACAGGGATTTCTCTGGGTGGGGAATGAAGTTGGGACCTTGCTCTGGTGATGAGGAGCCCAACCCTTTGGGCAAGGGAGAGAGAGTTAAGATGAAGTGACCAATCCCACCTTCGAGGTTTCTCCCTGGTCTGTGTTTCCCATCAGGGTCTGAGCCCACCCAAGGCTCAGGATGTTGCTGTGTCCCTCTGGTCAAACACAGAGGGGATGAAGGTGCCAGCTTTGATCAAACCCTTGGCATGCTTTAGGCTGAACTCTGCCCAAGCCACAGGGAGGAAAGGTGAAGAACTGTTGCCACCAGGCAGTAGCCAACATCCCTCACCTCCCAACCTGGCTCAGCTTGCACGAGCAGCAGACACTGGCTCCTTGGCACCGAGGCTTTTCCAGCACAGCCTCTTAACCCTGCTAATTCCCTTGTGTTCTCCTGCCAGGCCCGCTGTCCCTCTGCCAGGGGATGGCCCGGAGCCTGCTAATTGCACCAGCAAGCTGCCACGTGTCTCCATTGCTGGTGTTATTTTGGGGACTGCTGGCCCTTATCTGGCAGTGTGGGACAGAATGGTGACTGGCAACGTCCCTTGCCCCTTCCCCTTCACCATCACCTGCTAAGTTATCTCAGTCGTGGATTGATGCCCCTGCTCCCAGTCTCACCAGGGATCAGGGCAGTCCTCAGTGCTTCTCCCATTCCTTCTTCCCTGTTGGAAATGCAACAAAGGCACAGTGAGAGGAAGGTCTGCCTGAGCTTGCCTAACTCACTCTCAGCTCAAAAGTCCACAACTCCAAGGCTGGTTTGGAGGTCCCAGAGTTGATTTTGAGGTGCCACAGCTCATCCCACAACAGTCCCCTGCTCTCCTCCCCTTCTCATCCAGGGCAGGCTCAGGGTGCCAGCAGCACCTCCCACCTCCCCATCCCCTCCTCCTGTCCCCAGGCCATCTGGCCACACTCATCCATGTTAAACAAATGCTGGAGTCTATTATCAGGCCCTGCCTCCCCCTTCCCCCCCAGACAGATGGAGGCTGAGCGCACCCGGAGTCCCGGCCCGCAGCATTCATGTGTGTGAATGAGAAAATTGAATTATTTATGGCCATGTGAATAAGGCTGGCGGCTGCGGAGGCCGAGCGGAAAGGACTCCATTACATGGAGAGTACCTGTTGCTATGGAGCTGGGGCTTCTTCCCCACGGCCCCCCATGCACAGCTGTATCCCTGCCTGCCCCCCATCCTACCCTGATCCCCACGGAGCTGGATGGAGAGCAGAGACGAGTGCTGGACTGGCCACAGTGTGGCCAGCGTGGAGGCTTTCCTCCCTGCACTGTGCCTGCTGCTCCTGCAGGCTGGTTTGGAGGCCACCCCAAAACCCCCCACATTTTGAAGCAGGACCCACAGTGCCATGTGGGGATGGTGTGGTGCTGGTGACCAGTGGCTCCCTGACCCCCTGGCCACCATGATCTGCAGCCAGAAAACAGCAGGAAAAATTGGGGTGGGAAGTGTTGGGGTGGGCAGTGCCAGCATTTCATGGCTAGGGCTGGGCAAAGCAAGTCTGACCCTGGCACAGCACAGGCCAATGGTGACACTCAGCTCAGACTCCTCAAGTCCCCTTAAAATTCCCATCCCTGGAGGCAGCAGGAGCTGTGACTTGAGGTCCCTCACTCTCCTCATGCCCAGGCAGAAAAGCAGTTTGCAAGAGCAGGGACTCCTTCCAGAGCCACCTGCATTGCAGCCTCTCTTTCAGGGATGCCAAATCCTGCAGTGATGCTGAGGGAGGTGCTGGGGCTTCCCTCCTTCCCACTGTCTCCCCTACTCCTCTTTGGCTAAAATGTAGGACTTTGTCCCTGTTGGGGTGCAGTCCTTCCTGCCTCGATGCCACAGTGGGGTCAGGCCAGGCACCTGGGGACCATGAGGGGATGGGATGTGGCAGTCCCCAACCCTGCACGACAGCAGCACAGGGACTCCTGCTCCCTTCCCTGCAGAGCTAAGAATAGACTCCAGCTCCTCTCCTGGTGGTGAGTGGGCTCTGCTGGGCTCAGAGGAATAAAAAGCAGGAAAATGCTTATTTTAGTTGCTGCAGTCGACAGCTGTGACTCGTATGTACCTAAGGAGCGGCTTTGCACCGTGTTTACCCTCCCGCTGCCGGGAGCAGAGGCACCACTGCAGACCTCTCATTCAGGCTGTGGATGCCCCTGCCATGCTCCCAGCCCCAAAATCCCAGCTGGCTCCCAATCCTTCTCCAGCATAACTGGCTGCCTCCCACCCTTCTTTTCCCCACGCTTTTAGAGTGAGCCCAGGCGATGCAGATGCTCCCACCATTCCCGTGCCTTGGGAAATGCTCTCCACCATCTCCCTGTGCCAGCCGCTGCTGGAGGCCAGCAGAGCCTTGCTGAGATTTTTAGGGCTTCTGTGGGGTCGCAGGGTGCATCCAGCTACACAGGGGGATTGTCCCCAGCACCTGAGAGAAGGGCAGGCTGCAGACATCCCTGTGTCCGAGTGACGCACCTGCCTGGGATGCTGCAGCAGCGAGCGGGCACTCGCCAGCCCTGGCTCTGGGTGCAAGGCCAGGGGAAGCACCTGCTCCAGGAGAGCAGCTCTGGGTCCTTCTCCCCAGCATCACCCCCGAGGTAAAACCAAGAGAAAGCTAATTGTTACCATAGTTACGTGAAGTGGCCTTTCTTAGGGAGCCGCGTCATCACTGCTGTCACAAGGTTAAGGCGGTGGGGAGTGGTGGTGGGGAAGGGGGGGAGATGTGTTTTCTTTGGGAAAACCATGGCAACAGCTATTTCTAAGGGAACAGCTGTGCACAGCGAGGCCATGGGGAAGGGGAAGGGGCTGGGGCATCTCAATGCCAGCCATGCTCTGAAGGCAGCAGTGCCAGGTCCAGCAGCTCTCCATGGCAGCCTGCATCCCCAGAGTCCCCTTCCCACCCGTGCCAGGGCTTGCTGGGTGTCTCCCATGTTGCTGGCACATTGCCATGGGCTCCAGCATGCCCAGCAAAGCAACATGAGGCCACTCCAGTTTGCTTGGCATGTGCAACCCCTCCAGTATGCTCCCATTGGCAGGGCTTGAAGGGCTGCCAGATGTGTGGGATGGTGGGGACCACCCACCATGGGGAGTGGGGATGGAATTGCTTGTCCAGAGTAAATTCACATGGAAAGAGCCCCAGCAGAAAGCTCAAGGTTGATTAATGAGTGACATGAAGCTTGAACAATCATAATATAAATACTGATGGAAATCACAGGGATGGTGTCGACTCCCCTTGAGTCGGTACAGGATGGGCTGGTAAAATGGGAAGGTGCTCTTGGGGCTGAGGAACACTAGTGAGCAAAAGCCATGGGGATGTCCTGCAGGTCCAGGCAGGGCTGGCTGAGCCTTGGAGATGCAGAGGTCTGAGGAATCCTCAGCTTTGCAATGGCCAAGCAGACCCAGCAAGGAGAAGATGCCAATCTCATCTGCACCCGCCACCCCGGCTCCTGTTTCAACACGTAGCTGGGAATTATCTCTGTTTGCAAGACACTTAATTAAGACCATTTCCCTGAAGGAAACCAAGATGGAGAGCTTCACTTCTCGGTATTCCAGCGCTTTCTGGCATTCATTTCCACACCAATTAGTGTGTAAATTAGTCACCTGGAGAGCAATCCAGTGGCTGTGCTCAAGGGAAGCTCTTCAGCACATGTGCCATCTTCTTCCAGGAAGGCAGGTGGCAGGCACAGGTGGGGTGGCCACTGCAGGGACAAGGAAAGAGTCCTTGGGGTGCTGGGGCCTGCAGCTTGGGACTGGGCTGAGACTCCAGGACTGGGCATGGAGCAGAGTCAGCAAGAGGGTTTAGGGTGTCTCCATGAGCTGTGTGTGCTTCTCCTAGGCCCCTGGAGTTCAGGGTGACTTGGTGGACCACTGGGCTCTGAGATTAAGCTCCCTGTTGTCACTGACAAGGGAGGGAGATGAATTTGGGGATGAGGTGCTCAGGTCTGTGCCTTGCTGTGATGGGATCCAACAGAGGGTGCATCAGAGGGTTGGCACAGAAATGTGGTTCAAGGGTGGTTGACATCTTGAGGTCTGGACAGTCTCCTGCTCAGGTCTTCAGATGGACATGTGGAAACACCTCTGCCACAGTTGTGGCTGTGCATCCATCCATCTGCAGTGAACCTGTCCTTGTTCACTTTAGCTGAGAGGTTTTTGTAGAAGACTCAGCTGAAATGTGGGATAAGAGTTCAGGAGGAGGAGGCTCCAAAGAGGAATAAGCAAAGCCCCTCTGGGCAGCATTGGCTGCTCTCCCAGGGTGCTGCAGTTGTAGGAATTCACTGAACACGACCAAGGGCACCTGCTGGGAGCAGTGGCACAGCCATCCAGCACTCAAGGGAGAATCTGGTTCACTGATTGATGGGAGATTGTGGTGGCAGACAGGCGGAAGAGGAGCTGGCAGAGAGGTGGCTGGGAGGAGACATCCGAAAGTCACAGCTGGTTGTGCACGTGTCCCCATGTCACTCAGGGAGTGGGGTCTCTCTGAAGCACCAGGCATCGCCCCTGCTTTCTTTCCTCACCCTCTTCAGGGGGTGGAAGACATCCACAGCCCTGCAGAAATACTGCACAGAGCCTGTGCTGACTGTCAGCGAGTCAGGATAGGAAGGTTTCAGCTAAAATACCAATTTCTTGGTGATCTCAGTGGTGAGGTTCAGCTTCCCCATTGCTTTTGATCCCCTTTTGCCGAGCTTATGGGGTGGTCATGGCTGGTGCCTCCTTCTCCATGAGAACACTCACGTCTGTCTCTGCCTTCATGTTGGACAACTGAGGGTCAGCTGCATGATGCTGCTTTCCCTAAGTATTCCAGCTTTCTCATTTCCCACGGGCACAGCCACCATGCAGGGACCAGGCAGCTTCCTCACCTTCTGGCCAGCCTGCCCACTGCCTGCTGCCCACTGCCTGCTCCATCTCCCTCCAAACAGAACCAGAATTCCTGTGAGGAGCCACCTGCCCACAGGACGTGCCCTCCAAGCCCCCATTAGTTAGCAGTTGTCTTAAGCACTGCAACATTTGATGCCTTGTTCCTCCTAATCCCGCCTGATGTAACCGTGCCTGTCCTCATTAGCCACATAATTGTCTGGCAAACACAAAACAGGCCCTGACACAGTCTAAGGAAATTGGCTTAAAAATATGGAGCCACATTCTCAGATGTTGTTGAAGGGGTCTCATTTGTTTATTTGCATTCACACGACACCCTGTGGATAATGAGACACAGACTGCTGCAAAACCACCTATTTTTCTTAAGGATCATCTGAGGTGGGAAATACCAGCTGGGATATCCAGCCCAGCATCTGCACTCCTGGAGGACAACTACCTCTCTACTTGGTCCAAACTGTTGCACCAAGGGGTTTCCAAGAAGAGAAGGTGGCATGTGCCACCCATGTCCACACTGGTAAGGTTGCCCAGGGAGAGACTTAGCCATCCACATCTCCCAGTGATAATGCCTTGAATATGAATTTTGAAGGGGCTCTGACAGCAGATCATAGGGCTAGGTTAATGGAGGCAGCGGTAAGAAATCTAATTAACCCACAGTATGTTGTTTAATTTGTGCAAAGTTGTTGTGGTTACTCAACTATAAACTCCAACCCCAGCTCTAATGACAGTCACTCACATGGCAGCAGTGGAGAGCATCCTGGAGGTGGGCAGCCACCCTGTGCTCACCCTTGAAGGTGCCCTCAATTACGTGCAGAGTGTTCCAGTGGTTGCCTCCATCTGGTTCTTCCATGGCATTTGAGACCCTTTTCTAGCTCCGCTCTTTGGAACGGGCACCTGTGCTGCTTCGCTGCCTGCTCTGGCATTCAGCCCTGGTGCATGGCTTCCAAAAACCAGCCTTCAGGACCCAGCAGTGTCAATCTGTTGATTGCACTCAAGCCCAGGAGATGGCTTCAGGTCATTGAGTTCCCATCACAGCTCTTAGGCTGTAATTATGTTCAAGGCTCTTTGCCTCGGTTATGTCTTTTTACTAATGCTTGGAGCCGCTGTACTGATCTTTTCTTCAAGGCTGACCTCCATGTAGCTTCCCAGGAGAGAGCCAGGACTGTTATTTATGCCAATTCACAAACCAAAGGCCAGTTGCCCATTATACGATTTTTTGAAACATCAGCAGGGCTGATGGTGGCTGAGCTCTTTGTGTTGGTTCAGGGAGAAGCACAGAAAAAGGGATGGATGTCACAGGTCAGGTTCTCTTCCCAGTTTAACCTCCCCCAAATTTCTTTGACCAGACAACAGCTCCTCTGAAGAGGTGCTCTGCAGCCTGTGGTGCCCACAGAAGGGTGATGCTGCACCTCAGCACCTCCATCTCTCACCAGAGCTCCGTGGTTCCCCCATGACCACTGCAAGAGACACAGACACACACGTTCCTTGCAGGGTCATCCTTCCTGTGGAGCAAAAGGCTTTAACCAGGTCCCAGAAAACTCCCAGTTGCCCAGTGAGGTGAAGTTTGACAAGAAAGGAATCAAGAAGGGAGATGATTCACCTCTGGGGTCCATTAAAGCCAAGCAGGGTGATCCCACACTGCTGCAGGGTTTGTAGGAGAAGATACTTCCAGCACTGAGCACGCTGAGGTCCCGCTGTTCCTCTGAGAGAGCTGGGGATGTGGAATACAAGCACACCCTTGGCAGCAACCAACACTTGTTACACTGAGCCCTGCAAGGTCCTCAGCCTCCCCTGCAGCAGCTCCCCCTCCCATTCCAAGGAGAATTCAGCCCTCTCTGTCTGATGGGAGGTGAGGAGGGACACCTTGGCTCACTCCTGCCTGGACACAGGCTGTTCCTCTAAGCCTGGTGGTGATGCCAGGGCATTGCTCACTGGCCAGGATGGGATTCCCATCAAACAGTAGGCCCAGCAAGCCAGCCTGCATCCACAAAGCTGTTCCCAGCCGAGTCCCATGTGCAGGGACACAGAAGCACCCTCGGAGCAGGGGCAGCTCAGTCACCACCAGTTTGAGTGTGTCCCTGAGCAAATCTCTTGGCATCCTGTTCCCACACTGCTGAGCTCCACAGCCCTTCCCCTTCAGCCTGGGGATGAAACCAGGTCCCTGGGCAGCCAAGGGGGGAAACAGCAGAGGAGCTCGATTTGGGTTTTCCTTTCTTTTCTTTTCTATTCTTTTTTTTTTTTTCTTAAGAATTTAAAAGTGGCAGTGCTAGCAAAGGGTAATTATCCCTCTGTTCCAACTGAAATACAATTAAGGCGGCTCTCAACGAGCCCCCGGGATATTGTGGTTTACTAATTAACAAGCGGATATGCTGTGGCCCCTGTCATGGCAATTACAGCATGAGACAGGCTTCAGGAGCTCTAATTACACGTCAGCCCGCAACACACGCTGCAATACAAATTAATGAGGGTCTGAGCTGGCAGTGGAGGGAGTTTGCCCAGCAAGAGGCTGAGATGGGCAGCAGGGATGGGGATGGATGCAGGAGATAGGGATGTGAGTCCAAGCCTGGGGATACCATTGCACACTGCGGGATCAGGAGGATGAAGGGAGGAAATCTGGGATGAAAAGCCCCATGGTTACCCTAAAATGGTGCATTGAAGAAAAGGAGAGGGGCTTTTGCTTTGTGGAGCCATGGCCTGATGAGATGAGTGGCATTTGGGATGACTGCAATGAATAGCAAGTATCACATCTTCAGCTGTTAATTCCCAGACCAATAAAGATGCTGTTAAGAAAAGAAGTCAGATGGGAAATACCCAACAGGGTTTTGACTGCTGACAAATAACAAACAGATCTCCCAGAGCCAGCAGGAATTTTTCTGACAAATTGTTTATTGGGGAAAGTTATGCACTTTCAGCTTGAGTTGAACTAATAGCTTTGGCCAGGTCTGGAAAATAAAAAAAAAGGCAATCAGAATTTTTGTAAATGTAGTTCTGATACCTTGCATTTTAAAAAGCTGCTTCCTTTCAAAATGTATTTAAAAGATGTAATTAAACCAAAAAACAGACCGCACACCTAATGAGGACACTTTGTTTCTGACAAAATGAAACTATATTTATCAGCTTGGCTGATATTTATCAGAGTTTTGCTGCTCCAAGCTCAGCAGTGACACATGTTTTCTGTGGCATTAGTGTGCCTGTTGAATTTACTGTCTCCTCTCCAGCACCTGTCTGCTGCCAAGGAGGGACAGTGGCAGGTGGCATGGTGGATGCTCCAGGCTTTGGCCACCAGCATCACCTGCAGATCACCTGCAGACAGAGAGGCTCTTGGGCAGATGGGAGGACCTGGGGAAGATGAAGCGAAGCTCCCAGGTTGTGGAGCTCCCTCCAGCCTCCTGCAGGGGTGGAATCAATGGAGCTGAGGGGCAGCCCTTGCAGGGGATGGAGTCCCACACCAGGGGGGTGCACAGCAGGTCCCTCATTTGCTCAGGCTGTGAAGAAGGACTGAGAGGAGGCAGGTGAGGAGCTTTCAGACTAATCCTTCTTGTTCCCATGCACTGTGGGGAGGAGACCCTGCCCAGTCCCCTCTGCCAACACCCAGAGCACGAGACTGGCGGAGACCTCCTCTGTCACAGAAGGTGGCAGGGAAGGGCACGCACCTCCTCACACGCAGCTCCCAGTATAGATCCCATTAACCACCACAATTAACACCAGCCAGGCCCTCTCCCTTCCTTGTCACCCCAGCCAGAGCTGTACATAAAAATAACTGTTTATTACACAGCGGGCAGAGCCCGGTTTATCGCTGCAGACAGGAAATTGCTGCGCAGAAACCGCACGTTTCACTTTTAATAAGTTTGGCAATAAAACATCTCATCAAACGAGGCCACGACAGGGCAATAATGAAGCTTCTGCGGGGACCATAATTGCTCACTGCTCTCCTGGGGGCGAGCCAGAAAATGGGGAGCGAGGGGGGAGATGGATGGCAGCATCATCCTCCCTCACCTCCTGCTCTGGGAGCATCCATCCCTCCTTATCCCCAGCAGCATCCCCGGAGCACTGACACCCTCCAGACATGGCTGAAGAGGAGATCTGTCCTGCTGGAGGGATACAGGCAATTCCCACGGAGTGCTGGAGGAGATGTCAGAGGAATAGGGAGGCTCTTGGTGCTCCAAGGGAAAGGAAAAGGTTTTCTGCCTTCCAAGCACAGCTTTCCAGCACTGAGCAGTGTTCATGGCTGAGCAGGTGCTCTCACCCACAGTCCATCCCTGTCCTTAGCCAGGAGGGACACAGTCTCCCGGAGGTTTGGCACAGGTGGGCTCAGGATGGGGATCTCAGCACGGCAACGGAGGGGTCCTGCAGGAGTCCCCGTGCTGGGCCTCTGCTATGGACCAAGAGGGCTGCAGTGCTCCCAGTCCCATGACAGCAAAGGCCAGGGAGTGACACACAGCCTGTCTGTTCTGACATCCTCGTGCTGGTGGCCTCAGACTGCTGGCTGGTGACACCTCAGCCCAGCTGGTCCCTTGCACCCAAGGATGGTGCTGGCATTTCCAGGTGCTCCATCATGATGAGACTTTCTTCCTCTAAAGGAAATCAGGTCCAGCAATTGGTCACTACCCCAACCTATTTCTGAGCTTCCCAGCTTCTGTTTGATCATCTGGATGCTGGTGGACACAAACCAGCCCTGCCACAAGCCTACTCAGAGTGATGGGAGCAGCTCAGGGAGCCCTGGTGAGGTTCCCCAACCACAGGTGGGTGATGGGGAGGCACCAGGCAGCCTGCAGAGCCCAGGATGATGGAGTGATCTCTCATCACCCCTGGAGGCAAAGCTGGGTCCTTGCTGCCTTCTCTAAGTTAACCTACCCCATTCCCACCAATCATCCCCCTTGGGAGGGAGGGAACAGAGAGGTCCAGGAGGACATGGTGCAACCAATGCTGCAAAGAGGAGCTCTGGCATCGAGGTAATAGGAGACAAAACGATGCATGTCCAGGCTGGCATGAGGAAATGAAGCAGTTTAGAGTCACAGCAGGAATGTGCTGGCACTGGCAGGGCCTGCTGGCAGGCTCCTGGGTGGGCAGGAGGCTTTGTTCGCCTGCAGCACTGCTCTTGGGGAGTTTACCTGGAATTACTGATCCGCATTCATAAACATGATCACGTTAATTGCTTGCTGAGGCTGCAGTCACCATCTCCTCTCAGCACTGGGATTTCATCTCCCTTCCCATCCCAAATGTCAAGATGTGTCTGTTCTTCCATCCACTCTGCACCATGGCCAAGGACAGAGAAGTGGTTGGAGGAGGGAAAGAGGCAGAGGATGGGGGAGTCCACGAGCCTGGAGCCAGAGACAGACACCCACTTCCACCACCTCCGCTCTGCAAAGCAGCGCCTTGAAAACAAAGAGCAGACACCTTCTGGAGGGCAGCAGGAGCTCTGCAGGAATCCCTGCAGCCTTGGGCAGTGATGACCTGGGGGAAGGCACCTTGTCTAGAGAGCAGCTTTAATGGCAGAGCAATGACCAGGCAGCAGGAGAGGGACCAGCTCCCAGCTGAGGACAGACACCCAGGCTGCTCAGCCTGGAACCAGGCTGGTGCTCATCTCACTTGGAGCACGGCCAATCACTTCTAGTAAATTATTCATCTGACAAATTTAGCCTGTTATTCTAGTCGTGCTCTACCCAGAGTTTTACAGATTTCGTTATTATTTCAAATTGTGCAAACACCGCAGAAACCTCTCCCGGGCTCTGGCGCGCTCTGCCTTCATCTCAGCTCATCTGCCACATCTGAAATGCAATTTCTACCATCTGGTGCCCAACCCTCCACCCCCAGCACGGCCCCAGGACCTTGGGGAGGTGAGGAGCATTCCTGTTCAACACAAGGCTTTTACCAAAGGGAAAAATACCTACTGTGGGAGAACCATCTACTGAGGGTGCAGGGGTCAGTGGGATCACAGGAGGCCACAGCACACTTTCAAAGTTATTTTGACTCACCTTTCAAAGTTATTTTGACTTTTTTTCACCTCAATCTTTGTATATGGGGTAGGGAGAAAAAATAATAGCACTGTTCCCTTGCATCCTGGACTATCTGGTTTCCCAAACCTGGTCACTTTGGAAAACAGGGAAAAGCTTTTCCCTTCCTCCCCACATGCCATAATTTCTTCTTTTGAGCTTTCTTTGTAGTCATGAGGGTACAGCTAAAACTTTGCACTCTCAAAGAGAATGCAAACTATACATCCTGGGAAGAACAGAAGGAACATGGATGGAGCCAAGAGTGATCAGACCCATGAGTGGAACAGCAATGTGTCCAGGGAGAAGCTCTCAGAGAGGCACTTGAATCTTTCATCATATAATGCAGGGTGTGAAGGAGAAGAGCAGGCAGTGATACCATCTCCTTATCTACCCAGAGCTGGAGGAGAAATGGAAGCCCATGTCCCTCACAGTAAGGCTTGAGTTTGCTCCCACTTGTGTGGTGATGGTGAGCTCACAGCTCCTTTACAGGGAGAAAAACAGGGTGGAGAGGCCCAGGAATACGAAATAAACCGTCCCCAAGAGCTGTAATGCACAGTTTCACCAAAAACACCAGCAAAGAGTATGAATTTCTACACAGAGACCTGACAGGACACCCTAGCAATTGTGAGACACTTGAATGATTCTCATTAAAGGGAGATTAATTAGCTGAACAGTAGGGATGGAAGCAAGAAATACAAAACATGGAGCAACTGATTTAAGGAAGAGGTTTATTGACCAAAACAAAAAAAAGAGAATAAATATGAAAAAAATGAGTCACAGGGCAATCTAAATCTTTCCTTTCTTACCAGGCGAGAGAAGCTCATGGGTGGTGGAAAGGGAGAACGGTGGAGTGTGAAAACACTTGTCCTGCATCCCTGTGAGCCCCATCGGTAGCACGGAGAGGGAACACTCCCAGCAAGGCCCAGAGGGATGAGGATGGACACGGTGCCTGGTTCCCTGTGGAAGACTAGTGATTTTGTTGTTGTATGGCTCATCCCACCACAACAAGTCACAGTCTGCCCTAGGGCACACGGCCTCTGCAGCGATGCTGAACGCATGGGGACAAGTCGGTGGCTGGGGCAGCCCCTTCTCCTCTTCTGACCACCTCGGACATTGCTTTGTGAGCCTGGAGAGTGAAGCAACGAGAGGCCGGTCTGAAACCGCCCCTTCAACCATGCCCCAGCCGGAGCTGCCCCCACCGCTCCGGGGAGCATCCTGGGAGAGCCTGGAGGATGCAAACCCCGAACTGCCGTGCTCCAGCCCGCCCACCTGCAGGACCAAGGGAACGCACAGGAAAGCGCAGGGAATCCGTGCCAGGCTGCGCTCCGGGCCGTGCAGCTGGGCACCGCAGCGTGCACCCCAGCCCAAACCCAGCACCACGGAGGGTCCCTTCTAGCAGGGCAGAGGTGGGACAGGCTTGAAGCCCTCAGCATTCCCCGGGCTGGGCTGGGCTGGGCTGGGCTGGGCTGGGCTGGGAGCTCCGGGTGTTTTCGGGGCTCCCCAAAAAAAACCCAAACCGCGCCAGCCGGCCGAAGCTCCGCCTCCGTATGCAAATTAACGGCTCCGCGCAGCCAATGGGGAAGCAAGGGGGCGGGGCCACGGCGGGACTTGCCCGGGCATGTGCGCGCGGCGGCTTCCGGGCCGGACACGTGTGA
>VZRH01003307.1:214895-226052 GCA_013397555.1 Urocynchramus pylzowi | reverse complement strand
CAGACAGGGCCCGAGGGAGTACCGAGTGGGGGGGACAGAGGGGGTCGTGGGGTGGGCAGGGGGTTGCGGATCGGCGAGGGGGTGGGCAGGGCCCTGGGGCCGGAATGGGGCGGTGTGGGGCCGGGCAGTGAGGGGGCAAAGGCGTGGTGTGTCAAAGGGTGCGACAGTGTGCCCGTGTCCCCTCCCCCTCTTCCCTTGCCCCGTAGCTCCTGCCTGTGCCACCCCCGCAGCGGGGTTTGCCCTGGGATCTCTGCGTCCTTTTCTGACAGGGGAGCGTGGGGTCTGCATGGCACTCATGGCCCCCTGTGCACCCTCCAGCAGGAATGCCACCAGGCAAAGGACAGATGGCCCCGCTGCTGCCCGCCCCGAAGGTGTCCGCGCCCACCCTGCAGGGCACCCACGGGGGCTGCGCTCAGGCCCCCAAGGGTCCCGGCTCGCCGCAGGGTCGCAGCAAGAAGAAGAGCCGCAAGCACCAGCGGTTCATGGCGCGCCGGGCAGTGCTGGAGCAGAAGGGGCTGCTGAGCCCCCACAGGCCCCCGGGCGGTCAGACCCCCGAGGCGGGGCTGGAGGCACACACCGAACTCACCGAGGCACATGGCAGCACGGCACCGCGCTGTGACAAGGTCCCCAAGCCCGAGCAGACCGTGTCCTCATCCCTGTCGCCATCTGCCTCTCCGGACAGCATAGCCAGGCACCACTCCGTGCTGCTGTCCCAGGGGAACGGCAGCTCCGGGAGGGTGCGCACGTCCTCCCTGGTCCTGCGCCCGGGCAAGTACGTGGCCATCGACTGTGAGATGGTGGGCACCGGCCCTCAGGGCAAGCTGAGCGAGCTGGCACGGTGCTCCGTGGTCAACTACGAGGGGGATGTCATCTATGACAAGTACGTGCGGCCCGAGCTCCCCATCGTGGACTACCGGACACGCTGGAGTGGCATCACCAAGCAGCACATGAAGAATGCAATTCCCTTCAAGGCTGCCCAGGCTGAGGTCAGAGGAAAAGAAATTTTTTAAAAAGTCAAAAAGCTTCTGTGTTATCTGTCAAGGACAAATTGGGATTCTTGGTGGCCTGTGCTAGGCTGCTCTGAGGCAGAGGCACAACACAGGACTGGGAGCCTGAAGCTGTGCAGTGGGTTGGTTTGCTTGCTTGTTATTCTTTCTGGGAGCCTAAAAACTAGAACCCAAGGAGCTGAATTTAATACAAAATGCTTGGTATTTAATATTTTTTGCTTGGTATTTCTTTTGCTGCAGTGTCTGTTTAACCCTCTGTGACTCTTCCAGATCCTGAAGATCTTGAAAGACAAGATTGTGGTAGGACACGCCATCCACAATGACTTCCAAGCCCTGAAGTACTTCCACCCGAAAGACAGGACTCGAGACACCAGCCAGAGCCCTGCGCTGAAGAAGAGGGCAGGGCTGCCTGTCAGAGCCAATGTCTCTCTCAAGAACTTGGCCAGGCACCTGCTCCATAAAAAGATCCAGGTAAGCACCAGGAGTGCTGAGATGGGAAACAACCTTGGGTTAGCTGTGAACCTCTGGGGTTAGCTTTGTCGTCCCACCTCCATGTGTGTTCTCTGTGAGGTGCAGATGAACCTTGTTCACCCTGTGCTCCTGGGTATCAATAAGCTGGGAGAGCCAAGGACCTCTCAAGCTGCCCATTAAGCATCTCATTAAAATGGAGACAAGATCTGTGCCCTCCAAAAAGGGTGGAAGAGAAACCTCTATGGCCTTGGCTGCATCAAACCTTTGCTGTCTCCAAAACCCACAGCACTTGTGTCCTTCCAAGCAAGCAGATGACACGACCTGTGAGATTTTTGCTGCCCCTTTTATCTAATGAGGCTTTTTCCCCTTCTCTCAGGTTGGCTGCAAAGGACACTCATCGGTGGAGGATGCCCAGACAGCCATGGAGCTGTACAGACTGGTGGAGGTGCAGTGGGAGAAGCAGCTGGCCCACAGCCTGCCCCCCCGGCCCCCCAGCCCCATCACAGACCCTGCTGCAGACAGCAGCCAGTACCTGGATGACCAGTACTGGCCCACAGACCTGATGGCAAGCAGCCTGTCTATTCTACAGTGTCTCCTCTGTGTGTTCTGGGCCATCCTGGTGCCTTCAGCTGGTAAAGGTGGAGGTGACTGCTGACCTCCTCCCCTGGGGCTTGTGCCCAGCACCCAGCCCTGCTCAGGGATGGAGACATGGTGACACCTGGACACAAGCAGTCTGCCAAAAATGCTGTCTGCAGCCTTGAGCTGTCACACAGAAATAAGGGCCGTGACTGTGCTGTGTTCATCTGTCACTTGGGGATGAGCAGGGTCCTGTGTCAGCCTGGAGGAGCCTCTGTGGGCATGTGATGGGGGCTACCAACACCCTCCATGCCTTCTGTGGGAGTGTCCTCTTCCCAGACAGCAAGGGGCAAGTTTTCCTGTGCAGGGACTGAGGTGTTTTGCTGGTTCCAAAGGCTGAAAACCATCTGGGCCGGTAAACAACCAGTTTGCTCCTCACTTTCTTTGATAGAATCATAGAATATGCTGAGTTGGAAGGGATCCATCAGGATCATTGAGTCCAACACCTGGCCCTGCACAGGACACCCAAAGAATCCCATCATGTGCCTGAGAGCTTTATCCAAACACTCCTTAAACTCAGACATGCTTGGTGCTGTGATCACTTCCCTGGGCAGCCTGTTCCAGTGCTCAGCTCCAGCTGTGCACTGAATATTTTGTCCAGAAGGATACTGTGATATGGTATCAAAAGCTTTGCTTAAGTCCAAGAAGATTTCATCACCTGGTGTCCCTTGATCAGCTAGGTAGGTTCCCTGTTGTAGAAGGAAATCAGGTTCAAGCAGGACTTTGCCCTCATGAAGCCATGCTGGCTGTGACCAATGACTGCATTGTGCTCCAGGTGTTCTTCAACACCTCCCAGAAAAACACTTCCCATGATTTTACCTGTCAGTGAAGTGAGAGTGACAGGCTGTAGTTTCCAGTGTCCTTCTTGCCCTTCAAAACTGGGGCAACATTTGCCAGCTTGCAGTCAGCTGGGACCTCTGGATTCCTAAGACTGCTCAAAAATAGTTGAGCAGCTCTGTAATGACCTCAGCAGCTCTTTGAGGATTCTTGGATTAATCCCATCAGGCCCCATGGATTTACAGGGATCCAACTGCACAATGAAGTTCAAGAGGAAAGTCTGGGTCTAATCAATGTCCAGCCCGGACAAGAGCACAGAATGCACTTCATTTTAAATACATGATTCACATGATTGTCCAATTCTGAATTAAAAACTGTTCTGGCTAAACCCCTTGTGTATATCCTGCATGATTTGATCTGGCAGTTTTCCAGGAGTGAGAGGGCAGAGATGAGGTTGGCAAACAGTTGCCCAAGTACCATGCCATGTTCTAGGGCTTCAAACCCACCTGGAAGAGGTGCTTGGAGTGGCTGGAGTAGTTAGTTCCTCAGGGTACAGGCCTGTCCCCTCTGCTCTGGGGACACCCCTGTGAAGGCAGGGGGAGCAGGGGATGGGCTCAGCCAGAGCTCAGGGTCTGGGAGCAAGATCACTGCGGGAATGTTGTGAGCTGTGGCGTGGGCTGCTGTCACAGTGTGGGGACAGGGTACTGCTCATCTGCCGTGACTCTGCCTCTAGGTGACATGTAGGTGATCTGTGACTGCAGAAGTGCCCCAGCTGGGTGTGTGACCGCCAGGTAGAGGGGTTTGGCTGGACACANGTGACTGCCTCTAGGTGACATGTAGGTGATCTGTGACTGCAGAAATGTGCCCCAGCTGGGTGTGTGACCGCCAGGAAGGGGTTTGGGGCTGGACACAGTGAGTCACCTGATTCACCAGGGAACTGGTGAATGGTTATACAAAATAACCATGGTTATAGAAAATCGGTATTTTTTCACAATGTGCCTTAACAGTAGCCCTCAGGGGCATCCCCTGAGCACAGTCCCCTTGCCTGGGCTGTGAGAGGGGAGGTGGCAGAGCAGGCTGGAGGGCTGCCAGCACCCTGGGGACTTTGGGAAGCCTGGTGCAGCACAGTGGGTGCAACAGCCAGCACTGGAATGGAGTCCATGACCCCATCTGCCAGGCTAGACCGTCCCAGGCTTTTCCCAGCAGCCAGTGGAAGGTAAGGAGAGCTCAGCCCCAGCCTTGGGAAGCGGCCAAGGCAGCCGGGTGACGCAGACACACCTGACGCACACATCAGTGCCATTACCAGACACATCTTGCACTTCCCATCTTAACTCCTCCCTGCCTGGCAGAGGAAGGCAGGAACAGCTCAGAAATGCTTTGAAATGTGTCAGACACATCTAAAAATCTTGGTCCTCACAGTGGCCCAAACACAACTATGCTTCAACAGATATAATAACCTGGGCTCTGTCGTGAGCTCGTGGTCTGGACAGGAAGGGAAACGTGGCCCCACGGTAGGCTTTACATCCTGCTTGTTCCAGTTTGTCCCAGGTGTGTTCCTGATGCAGCAGGGTTTAAAACAGGGCCAGCAGCTCCCTCTGTGCCAGCTCAGGGTGCAGCTCAGCTGAGCTGTGCAATGTCAGCAGGACCTGAACCCCACAGGGCACACAGAGGGGTGCAGGTCTGTTTCCTCCTCTCTGCCATCTCCGCCTCCCCCAGGGCGGTAGGAGGGAGGCAAAGCTGAAGGAAGGGTGAAAGCTCTGCATCCCACTGTCAATAGTTGGTGACATTCCAAAAGTGATGCAGCAGTGCTGTCTTTGATCCTGGGAAAGCAGACCTGGAGGAAAGACAGAGCAGAGCTTTGCTCATGGCCATATAATTTGGCCCATGTAACCACATCCCTTTGGGGTGTACATGAGTTTGTGGAGAACTTATATGGGGCACTCCATGGCTCCATGTCTCCCAAATTATTTGTCCACCTGAGCCCCAGCTGGTTGCCTCTCCAGCCCTCATCTCACTGCCTTGCACTAAGCCCTGTGATGGTCGATGTGAGACAGGTGTGTTGGGGTGAACCTGGAGAAGGCTCCACAGCCTGTGACTCAGCCCGCCTTGCCATCAGCCTAAGGCATAATTAAGGGAAAAAAGCATTTCCCAAATCTTGACCATCCACTGATTTAACCCTCCTGCTGAAATACCCTCCCTGCTTTGGAGGCAAATTTAGAGGCAGCCAGGTAGCCAAAGGCCAGCTGCCCTTTGGTGCTGTCATGCCCTGCAAGCTTTGCTTCTATGCCATGATCTCCACGGCTTGGGGAAGGTGAGAAACAAATTTGAGGGTTAACCCCTATTTCCATCAGATTTGAAGGGCTTGGAAAACCCCAACACTGTGTGCTGCAGCCCTCCAAAACAGGGCTGCTGCTGCTGAGCTGACCTCACATGGATGATTAGACGTGGTGGCAATCTGCTCCCTGCCAACAATGTTTGCTCTGAATAATCCAAGTGGCAACATTCGCCCCATTTCCAGCCTCTGAGAGCTAATCGGGATTTTCACAGGTGTTTGTGAATATTCACCTCCATGCCAGCTCCGAGTTGCCATGGCTGAACAGACTCCAGCTCATCACACGCTCCGGCTCATCTCCCGAGCAGCCTGCTGGAGCTCGTGGTGGGAGGCTGAGCATCTTCAGGCGGGAGAAGGAGAGCTGGGCTGGCTCACCATTTACGCTAAAACTTGTGATAATTGAAGAATCTGCAGAAAACTCAGCTGTTATCTCAACAACCCCTGAACAATGATTAACCCAAACCCATGAATCCAGCACTGGGCTTTTTTATCAGAGGGAAAACATTGTCAAATGAGTTTTTTCCAGCCAGCTGCGAGTGCAGGTAACCGATAAGGCCGTCATTGGAGTGGGGCTGAGCCAATGGGAGCCGATGGCGACAGCTTTTACTTCTGTCTAGCAACAGCTTCTCCTTGAACAGCAGGCACAATTCAATGCTTTCTCCTGCTTTTATTGAGCATTCCTCCTGCTACACAGGGGTTTTCATGGGGGGCACTCAAAAACTGAGGCTTGAGTGGATTGTCCACCTTTTCCTGCATGTTTTGGTGTCTGTTCCTTTCCTGCCATGGTGAGAGATTTGCAGCTGTGAAAGGCTCCACCCTGCTCACATCCTGGGCTTGGCTCATTCCTTTCCTTGTCCATGCACCAGGGATTCTGCTGGGTGGGTGTTGGACACGCATAGGGCACTTGGAACTGCACCATGGCAGAGCAGCAGCTGTACCAGGAGCCCTGTGGCAGGGATGTGTCTGACCCTCCTGCCCTGCATCCCCAGTGCCTGACCATGGTCCAGCAGCTCTCCCAGCTGCCCGGGACTGTTTGCATGGGGAGCACTGCTGGGAGCAGCATCCCCTGATCAATCACCTGGCTTGTTTGGCTGCTGGCTCTGCTTATCACTGTACATATGGTTGAAATGTCACATAAAGCCCAAATCACAGAATCACAGAGTTAGAATGAGGTCACCAACACCTGGTGTTGGACAGGACATCCCTAAAAATCACAACATGAATGTCTTGGGGTGGAGCAATGCTGGTACCTACTAACAGCCCGGAGCAAACCCCCAGCCCGAGGCAGTCTGTCCCCTCCCTGTGGAGACACAGAGGGACGATTCACCCTGTTTGCAGTCAGAGAGCAGAGGCTTCACTTGGGCATTTCACCAGAGACCAAAGCAGTNTCCTCTACTCCACGAGGGTAAATTAGAAGGCAGAAAACTCGCAGCCGACTCTAAATTAAAATCTCAGGAGCCTTAATAAGCGGCTTGGCCGGAAGAAGCGGATAGGTGTGATGTGGAAATGAATAGGCACATCTGGCAGCCGCTTAGCACCTGGGCTGCAGGAGGGGTGTGCGTGATGTGTGCGTGTGCAAACCCCAGCACAGCCTCCCGGATTGGCTGCCAAACCCCTTCCCGACCAACGCCGGGGAACAGGGTGGCCTAGCAACAGTCTTTTCCTAATGAAAAACAAGCCACTTAACTAACCATCGTGACTGTGTGCATATGAGAGGGAAAGGCACGATTCCCAGCAGCCCCGTCCTCCCCAGGGAGCTGGCCCCAAAGGGGGCTGCAAAGGGCGAGCTGGACAGGTGGGGTGGCCTGACCTGAGTACCCCTGTACCCCTCAGCCCCTGCTCCACAAATCCTTTGGGTGCCTGGCAAGCATTGGTGCAGCAAAACACAAAGAAGCTCCCTGGGATAACCCCCCTCCATTCTCTGTGCAGGCAGCCACCCCACAGAATGGCTCACCCCACTACAGGCACCCCACAGCCCTGCACTCACGGGGGCTGGAGGCCAGCAGGTCATGGGGGCCATGAGCTGCTGAAGGTGCCACCTTTAGATCAGGAGGGACTTGTGGGGTGCAGCACTCGGGGAATGTGGGGTTTTCCCCAGCACTGCCAGGAAAAGGAGGAGCTGAGGGGTTGGTCACTGCTGTGGTCTTGCTTGGGGATGTCACCTTTCCTTGTTCCTGCCCTGGGATTCTCTCCTCCAGCAGCTCCAAGGACAGTGAGATTGAATGCATGAGCATAAGCCCATGCCTTAACCACAGCCTCTCTGAAAGCCAGATCACAAAATAACCACTGATCTTATGGAGGGGGGGACTGGGGTTGGCCTGGAATCGTGGGAGCAGGGACACATTGCAGGAGTCAGGCTGGTAACAATGGCAATAGATATCAAAGAAGAGAATTGCTCTTGGGCTGCAGAAACCCAGCTTCCTTGGGGAACAGCAAGCTTTTACAAGACAGCTTTCTCCTGGCAAGGCATGCAATTGCCAGTAAGGCAATGTGGGGAGAGGACCAGCTCAGCCCACAGGCACTGGGGACAACAGGAGTGTGGTGTGGTGTGGTGTTTCCTTCCTCCCCATTTGCTGCATCATTTCAGGGACCTTGAAGCTGTGCACCAAATCTGTGGTCTTTCAGCCTCTCCTTTTGCCCTCTCAGCTCACCCTGGGGATGATGGGGAGATGTTGGAGCACCTGTGGTGCTTTTTACATTTTTCTCTTAAAGGGTGGTTTCACCTCAGCTGAAAGAACAGCCCATGGCTCCAGCTCAGACCTGCCCCACAACAGAGCTGCCTCCCCCTGCCCTGCCAAACAAGAAAACATAATGCCATCATCTTTCCAACACCACTGGCCAGGGCACAGCAGCAAGTGTGGTGTGCTCCAGGCCAATATCCCTGCCACAAAGGGTGCAGTGTGGTGAAGGCTCTTCTCTGGGGGAACCTGATGGAAAAAAATTTAAAAATAACAGGAGTAGAGGGAAAGCACAAAGCGTGACTCCCCAGTCCCCTGAACTGAACCCCCTGAATTGGAGCTCCCAATTCCAATTTTCACTCAATTTCTGCCCATTTCAGGTTTTTGCAGTCCCGGCTGTTCACTAGATGGTGCCCTCGGGCTGCTGGTTCCCGAATTATCCCCTCACCGGCTGGGATGGGATGGGAGGGGGCCCGGCTCTGCCCCGATTCCCAGGATGTATTTAGGGAGCTCACAAGCACGGCAGCAGCGTGAAGACCACTTACATCACTCAGTTAAATCCCTGCGTGTTTTGGGGTCTCTGAGGTCTGATAACGCTCTGCAAGCACTGGCCTCTCTCCCATACCCCAGGTCTTCCTGAATCCATTAGTATTTTAAAATTCTACTGCTATTATGGTGACAGCCCCAAAACAGGAGAAAATGGACAAAGAGGCAATTCCATCGTGAATGCATTTGAGTAAAATAGCGACCAACCATCCATTAACTGTCACCAAAAAACATGTACAGCTGTAGTTCCTGAGCACCAGACAGGAGGAAGACAAGCAAACACCCATTAGTGTTACTCAGAGGGTAGGAATTCATTTAGGAATGTAAAACCAGGGGCATAAAGTAACATTAGCTGTGTCTGTCAGGGAAGAGCCCTGCCATGGGCAGGAGGATGTGGTGGGACAGGGGTGCAGGGCATCCTGTGGGTACAGGACCCCCCATGGACCCAGGGCAGGGACAGCCAGAGATGCTCCAGGGCAGCACTGGGGTCTGTTTGCATTTGGCCTTCACCTGGGCAGGATGGAGACCCCTTTTTTCCCTTTTATTGGAAAACACCCCAGCCTTTATAAGATGGGGATCCCAGGTGTGAGTGGCGATTTCCAGGGGCCAAGTCACACAAGGCCACTCTGTGGTGGCACCGAGGGACATGCTGGAGTCCCTGTTAATCTTCTGGTCTCTTAAAACAGTGATGGAAACCACCAAAGCCAGAGCTACACAGAGCAGCAGTTGTCATTTTAAGATGGCATTAACATGCAGTTTAGGGTGAAACATTTTCTCCAAAAATGGTTTCTTGTCTCTGCTCATCTCTGCCCTGCCCCAGGCAAACCCTGAGTGCTGTCCATTCACAGGGACTCACACTGCTCCACGTCCTGCAGAGCCATCCAGACATCAGGACTGGGGCAGCAAAGGCCAGGAACTCTGCCAAGTTTTTATCATTATTTTTATAAAGTTTTCTAGGGTTAGGGGTTTTTTTTGGTAGTGGGTAGATCAAGCTGGAAATAATGGAGAAGAAATTATGCTTGCCTTCAGCATCAGCAGCCTAAATGTCTTGGAGGGAGACACCTTGCCAATGAGTCTTGAGGGGCTAATGTCAGCAGGAGACAGGAATGGTCCTCTTGGCCTCTGGCATCACTGACTGCTATAAAAACAGGGCAAAACAGAGACCTCCTTAGCATCTCTCATTTTGGGGATGAATGTAGAGAACAAGCACATGAACAAAACAACTGCCTTCAGATCCTCCTTTCGATCTTTTAGGGCCCCCTCAGTGGAGGAAAGCTTGTGTGAACCAACCCATTAAATTGGGAATTCAGTCCCAGGTACCTCCATGGGGGCTGCCCCCATCAAATTATGCTCCTGCCTTTGAAGGTTCATGTCAAATATAGGAATGGCACCTTCCTCCCTGGCAAATCCCACCCTCAGAAACCTTCACCTTCACCTTTTCTGCCTGGGGATCTGACAATGCACTGCCTCCAACCCTGCAAATAAAACCCCACATTTTGCAGTTATGTCCAGTGTCAGGAAAAACACCTCAGTACAGCTGCACACCCCTGTCATATGCATACTTTACCTTTGTGTAAGCTCGGGATACCCCCTTGTGAGGGAAGTCCTTTGAATCCCATGCTACATTGAACATAGATGCATTTCGCACATTTACTTCTCATTCAGCAGAGAAGTTTTCCTGCAGAGAACCAAGTCTCAGGTGGGCTCTGTCTCCTCTCAAACCTCCTTTTTTGGCACCAGGCAAGCACTGAGCTTTGAGGGGACCACCAGGAGGGGACAGGGGCAGTAGCTGTGGGGAGAGAGAAAGATGGAGCAGCTGATGGGAATTCAGGGGAGGGAGTTTCTCCTCTCAAACCTCTTTTTTTGGCACCAGGCAAGCTCTGAGGGGACCACCAGGAGGGGACAGGGGCAGTAGCTGTGGGCAGAGAGAAAGATGGAGCAGCTGATGGGAATTCAGGGGAGGGAGTTTTCCCCTCGGATTTTGCCTCTCCCAGGGGGCCCATCTCACTTCCCAAAAGCTCTGTTCATGGGAATTGCTGCACTGGGAGCCTGTGGGGCTCGGCCAGCTTCCAGCAAGGATTCTGGGCACTTAAAATTCCCTCACCAGGAGCAGGCCCAAGGCGTGAAGGCCGAGGGAACTGGCTGCACCTCCAGCCCCCCGAGAGGATCAATCCTGACTGCCTGGACCCCCGAAAGCGGGGGAAGAGCCCTGCCGAGCCAAGGCAGTGTGTGTCTTGGGCTGTGCGTGTCCCCGGAGCGGCGCTCGGCAGGGCCCAGGGAGGGGCCTGGTGAAGCTGCCTCTGAGGGCAGCACAGAGCGCGGCTGTTCCCAGGGCCAAACCTCCTTCTCCCGGCTCCAAACCTCCTTCTCCCGGCTCCTGCTGCGGGATGCTGGGCTGCCCCAAGCCCGCAGAGCCCGCGGCGGAGCAGGAGAGGTGGCAAAGGGGATTTACGGCTGGCTGCGAGGCAAGAGGGGCGGCGGGAGGAGCCGAGCGGGGCTCTGGGGAGCGGGAGGCAGCGAGGCAGGGCTGAGCCGGCTGACGCCAGCCCCGCGCTGCGGCCTCAGAGCCTTCCAAGGCGCCAGCCGAGGTACAGATGTTCCCATTGTGCATCTTGGGAGCCTTCTCGGAAAACTCCAGCAGCTCCGTTCCTCAAGCTGCCTTTTTAGCTCCAACTTTTGGGGTTTTTTCCTCTTTTTTTTTTTTTTTTTT
>VZRH01003307.1:196781-214855 GCA_013397555.1 Urocynchramus pylzowi | reverse complement strand
TTAATAATATATATGAGTTTGGAAGGAAGCCTTCTCCCTGCCGTATTCCTTTGCCTCATGCCAAGCCCTGCAGCGTTTTAAAAGCTCCCTCTCCACTTCATGGCCCCCCCACCTGAAGCATCGTCACCATCCTGGGGTTGGCACTGTTGGACTCCAGCACAAAGCAGCCACCTCCAGCCACAGCCAGCCTGTTTTACACTGCAGGGGCTGGCTGGGGGTGAGCAGAGCAGTGGCAAGAGTGCTCTGGATCCTGCAAACTGCTTCTGCTCTGGTGCTGCCATGCCTGAAATACACATGACCCCCTCACTGCTCCCTGGCTCAGTTTTCCCTCTACCAGAACAAGCAGCATCACAGTAGGGACAGAAGAGCTTTGCAAATCATTTTGAGGTTCTCAATCACAGGTTTTTTTCCCCTACCCCTGCTTCCTATGGGCAGAAGCAGCTAAGCTGGGACAAGAAGTGAGATGTGCAAGGAAGATGTTAGATGAGCCCTCACGTGCAGTGGGAGAGGCAGTTTTGAAAACCCAAGCTGAGGATGGAGCTGGAAGTTTGTGGAATCATTTGGAGAAGAATCAGCCTTTTAGGGCAGGAGGAATCAGAGCTGCAAGGTGCCTGCCCCTGCCTCAAGCTCTATCTTTATGGCGTGCTTGGCTCTTGCAGGGAGAGGGACTGAGCAGTTCCTCGGATCCAGTCTAGATGTGAGGAGGGAGAATTACAAAACCCTGCTTTGGGACCTGCTTTGCTCCTCCCTCTCACCCTGCCCTTGCTTAAGAATCATTTGGGCCAAGCCACAGACCACTGTGGATTCCCCACAGCTGAAGTTCCCGATAGCCTCCAGGTACAAACACAGCAAGAGGGCAAGGAGAAAGCCCTGCAGCGCCCTCAAACCCTCATCCTGGCCTGAACCCCCTCTCAAATACAGCATCCTTAATGTTAGTGGTAGATCCAGGTGTAATTTAGTTAGGAAGGGGAGCTTAGAAGAGGGGAAATTACCCCATCTCTGCTTGCCCGCCTTAGCAACTTATGGATAAGAGGGTAATAAACGAGAATCAGCTTACAAAGAGAAAAACAACACTGCCTAGAGCCAGAGAGCAACTGAAAGGGCACGTTTGCAACAGGAAAGATGTTTACAGCCCACTAGAAGAAAGAAAAGCCATGGCTTTTAACGGGAGCAGGAGCAGAGGGTATCTGTCTTTTGAAACAATCAGGAAAGGGAATCTGAAAAGCAAACACAGTTCTCTGAGACATTAAAGACAAAGGCAGCAGCTGGTGGAAGTCACCCTCAGATGAGAAGGACACCCAGAGCAGGGATCACATCAGGAGGCACAGCAGTGGCAGGGTGACAGGCAGGGCTAGCGACAGGGGGGGAGGCAGGGCTCCCTGGAGCCCCTTGCTGGAGTCAGTCTGCCTTGGGAAACTCCATGCTGAGGGCTTAACATCCTGCTGCTGCAGATAGGCTCTTCCATATCAGCTTCCTTCTCCAGGCACGAGGCCCTTGGGATTTGTGAGCCAGCACGTCCCCCCACTCTGTTGGTGGCAGGAGGCAGAGGGCAGCTGGGAGGTGGCACCAGCATGGTGCTGATCTCACACTGGTTTGTCTCCTAAGCTCCTAAAAACAGAGCAAAACTGTGGGTAACTCCCAGCCAGGGCTCTGCAGCCAAGCCTGACCCCAAGCCATGAGCACAACCCAGACCAGTGTCTGCAATCCCCCACCACAAAAACTTGGGTTTTACAGAGACTCTTCCATGGCCTCCAGGTTGCATTTAAATCACCCCAAGTGTAACCTCCACCTTCCACTTCCATCCTCGAGGTCCCTGTGCCTGCCAGGAGCTCTGGCCCATCCACACTGTCTGTGCACCCCAGACAGAGCAGGGGCACCATGAGGTGCAGCTCCAAAGGCTGCCTTGCTAAACAGGGAGGCACTTAAGCAAGGCAGGGAGAGCCCCACACCTTTGAGTTATCAGATCTGAGAAGCACCAGTAGGATTAAGGAGCAGAGCAGAAGCTTTGAGAACACCTTCAGCCCCAAGAAGATGAATAGGAGCCATCTCCCTTCCTCTGACACCTACACCCCTTTTGAAGCCCTGGCTCATATGCTAAAAAGCCAATAGTTATAAAGAAAAACAGAGAGGGAGAGGAAAGGATCTTCAGCAAAGAGTAGTGTACACGCACATCCTACTGCTGTTCATTAAAAGCAGCTAATAATCTCATTTTTTTTCCCACCCAGATAAAGCACTGTGTGTAAGCAGATAAGAGGCTTACATACCCAGGAGGCTCAATTAATGTTCTTAGTTCACACGGCCTCAGGTAGGCAGCATTGCTGACCCCCAGCTGCAGCTATTAAGTGTTTAAAAAATATATTTCTTTTAAGTTCTTAGAATCCAAAGGTTTTTATTTTTAGTTATGCCTATTACCCTCCTCATCTCCTTCAGCACAATGTTCCCTGGCTCTACAGGTGCTGCTGGCTGTACACCAGCAGCTTGACAAAAATTCCCTTCCCTCCCTGTCACCTAAATCCAAAAGGAAGAGGCACCTGATGAGTCTGTTCCTCCAGAACCCTGGTGCTGGGAGGGGCAGGTGCTCTGTCCACCTTTGTCCTCTGTCCTGTAGGGAGCTGGAGCTGCCTCTGGTGCTGTTTTAAGTGAACATGGAACAGAAGCATCTCCCTGTTTTTCCCAGTTGTACCCCACCTTCCAGATGTTGGTTCCCTTCTGACATCATTGGTGAGCACATGTGAAGGTGACTTTCAGATGCTTTCAATTCACAACTTCATGCTCTCCCCAGCACCCCACCTTGTAGCTAATGTCTCTCACAGGAGGGTGAAGCTCAAATAAACTCTGTGTTTCACCCCAAGCTGAGGTACATGCTATCCCAGTGCTCCTGGACACAGCATGCTCCTGCTTTCATCCTGCATGGATAAACTGGTGCCTGTTTCTCCAGCCAGAACACACCCTTCCCCTCCTGCCCTGCTCCTCTCTGCCAGCTCAGCCCTCCCCTGGGACTGTCAAAAGACAATATGGGTGAGCTCTGCTGCCTATCATGGCAGGGAGGCTTCAACAGCATCTGCACTCAATGGGCTAGAGAAGATTTAAGTGCTCTCTTTGCTTCTGAAAGGCCCATTTAATTCACTTTCACCCTCTCTTCCCCCTTCCTCTGGCATCCAGGACACAAGGACTTTTATTACACCACTGAAAATCTTGAAGAGGACTGATCTAATTTTTTTTTTTTTTTGCCTGTTCTACTCCTTAGAGAAGTATCTCCTGTGATGGGCCACCAAGCTTTCGTGCTTGCTGTCACACACAGGTGGCTCCAGTCCCAGGACAGTCTGCCAGGGGGTCTCAGCCAGCCTCTGCCTTGGGCTCAGATGGCCCCAAGTGCAAAATTTAAAGCTTGGCTATGGGGAGCCAAGAAATGCTGAGAAATGCTGTATTATCAGCCAGGGACAAAGATTGTCTTTTCCTACTTGGTCCCCTCCAGTGCTTCAGAGGGACCTGGCAGCAGCCCTGGGTGCTGGCAGGGTGGCAGTGAGGTGGGCAGGAGGCTGCAGCTGGCCCTGGGATGGGCCCAGCCTGCCCTTGGCCTTTCTACCTCTGCTCTCCCTATGCTGAGCTATCAGCTTCCTTCCTGCCAGCCCTCACTACTGAGCACCTGTGGCAGGGCACAGCTGCTTGATGAAGCAGCTGAAATTCCAGAAATGTCTGAAATTCATTCCATTCCCTCAGCTTGTGCTGGGGCTGCTAAAACCCACTTCACTCCAGATTTTCCTGCTGGATATGAGCTTTCCTCAGCGTACACAGGCAGGAAGCTGGGCTGGGTTTATGCTTAGTGAGGGAAAGCAGGCTTCAGGAATGAGAGGAATCACAGGCTTTGCATGCATGTGCTACCTGTGGCTCAGCTCAGCAGCAAGTTTGCTGTGTCCTTGGGGCCAAGCCCTGCCTGGTGTAACAGCCCAGGGGCAGCAGGAACACGGGTGGGAAGTGGGAATGCTTTTGCTGCCAAAGCAGCAGTTGTAGCTCACCTTGACCTGCCAGGTGTGGGTGTCTGATTTTAACTGGCAGGAGGCTGAATCCCCACCGAGGCAGACAGCTGCAAAATGTACTGGCTGTTAGGTGCTTCATGTAGGCCTCTTTGGACCCACCTCATTATAACAAACTGGGAATCCAAAGATTTCTGTTAGGAGATGTGTGAGCAGGGAAAGGCACATCTGCCTGTTTGGTGAGCTCCCCATCCCAGAGTGGCTTCTCTCTCTCCACTGCCCTTTATCAGGAGGGGTTTTGGGTTAATCCTGCATCCCATGCCTGCCTTTAAAGTCCAGAACCCTTCCAGCTCTCTCATGACAGATGCCAGTGCCTGATGTAAGTGTGACAGTGACTCTGCACTGCTCTAATCACAGCAGCTGCAGTGGAGGAGAGCTCCTGCAGAGTGATGCTGCTGCCTTCAGCCCTGTTCTCAGCCCTTTGGGTTACACCAAGATTGCATCCTGTAGAAGACCGTGGCAAAACTCCAGCCAAGCTTGAAGGTCTCCAGTTTCTTCTTAGGAAAACTTGCTGAAAGAATGGTGATAAAAACAGTATTTCAGAAAGAAAATCAAATGCCAAGCAAGAATAGTATTTTCTCCTAAAGATGAGCCAATAATGAGAAAATCCTGAGTCAATAAACTGCAAGAGAAATGCTAAGCTGCTAGAAATCAGGTGGGGCTGTCTCCAGCTAGCCTCTTACCATGTGAATGCAGCACATCTGGATTTTCTTTTGTTGCTCTGACATTTCTTTTCCAAAAGCCATAAATGCCCAACATGGCTTTTATATTTTTTTTCCCCCTCCAAGACGGTCCAGCCTTTCCCAGTGCTCAGTCCTCTGGCAGTTGTGCTTTCCTACTGTAAACGGGTGAGGTGCCAGCTTGCACCACTGCTGGGCTCTGGTGAGATTGTCATTTGTCCCAGGGAAGGGTGGCAGTGAGGATCTGAGCTGTATAAGAAATTCTGAGCCTGGCACAGCAATGCCAACATGCCCTAAAGCAAGTCTTGCAGCTCTGATGGGGAGGGGGGCTATATGGCACATCTTCTGACCTCCACTGTGTGGGAAAGGCAGGGTGGAATGAGGCTTTCTGTCTCCAACTGCAGGCTTTGAAGGTCAAGGATTCTTCCATAAAGTCCCTGCCAGGGCTTACCCAAAGGCTCCTGTCACTCAGCTTTCCCATGGAGGTTGCAGACAGGGCACTTTCCACCCAATAGGCTCCTGCAGGATGAGTCAGGCTATGAATGTGGGCAGAACTTCACAACATCCTGGCACACCCACAGTTTGGATAATGTTGGCCAATATCTTCCCTTCACTGAATCAAAATGGGCAGAAACCTGTCAGGCTGTGGGTTGCTGAAGTCTTTTGCCTTTTCACTTGCCCATTGCTTGAGAAAAAAAGCAAAGCACAGATTTCTGCACAGTGTGTGTTTATTCAAAATGAGTTCTTGAACTCCTTCCCTCCCCAGGTTTGGGACTGTAGGACCTCTGTGGTGACAAAGCTGCATTGCTTGCTCTGATGGGACACAGGTCAAATTTCTTTCTCAATCCCTCACTCCAAACACCCTCTCCAATATCTGCTTTAAAAAAATCACCCTTTCCATGTCCGTTCTGCCAGTTATTGCTCTTACTGGAATCTCTCATAGTTCAAGTGCTGTCAAAAAAGAAAAATTGCCCAAATAATCTTATTCCCTTAGTGTTACCACACTCTGACTGCTCCATCCAGAATGTGTCTGCAGTAAGGTAGAGATGGAGTCACCATAACAATTTCTGTAAAGGCACAGCTGAAGGTGTTTAAAGGCACAGTGGTTATGGGCAGGAAAACCTGAAGCTAGCAACCAGGTCCAAATTGTGCAAACACAACCTGACTCACAAAAGCCATAGCCAGAGTTGAGAACTCCTTCTGTCATCCCAGGGCTCTTTCCAGCTTTCACTGGGCTGGCCAAGCTTTGGGATGAGCCATAGCCTGGGCTGTACTCTGTCCCAAAGCATGCTGTGTGTGTCCCAGCAATGCAAGCCCCTCTGTCCCTTCCCCAGGCCAGCCTGAGCTTGTCTGCACAGCACAGACTCCTCTCACCACCCAGCCAGCTGCAGGGCAACACACAGGGCTGAAACCTGGGCACTGAAACCTGTCACTGCTGCCAGGAGAGCAGCAAGAGAGCCCTGAAGGATTGCTCTTCAAGTAGCATAAGCATTTTTCAGGCCTCAGTACAAATGGAGAGGATGTTTCTGTTTCCAGGCCTGTCCCATCATGTCAGGCTGAGGAAAGCTGGAGTATTCTTGACCTTCCCTGGGCACAGTCCCTCAAGCCCACACCTCACCTGTTCACACTGTCTGTAGCAACAATTATCTCAGTGCTCTGGCCAGTGAGAAACAGCTGTCTGATAGTGCTTTTTGAAGACATAAGGTCCAGAAGGTGCTGGAAAGAGGACCCTGAGTTTTCTTTACTGTACAGCATATGCTGATGTTCTCTGAGCAGCACCCCTGCCTTGAGACACTGGACAACACATCCAGCACTCGTTAGGTGATGGATGATTAGTGCAGGATATGTGCTTGTCTCCTGGCCAGCCTGTTCTTCTTGCCCAAGATCAAGTACAATCTCCTCCTGGTCCTCTCTTTTGTTAGGTTTTTTGGGTTGTTTTGTTGGGGTTTTTTTTTTTTGGTTGGTTGGTTTTTTTTGTGGGGGAAGGGGGGAGTCCCAGGGGGAAGCAGAGGAAAAGCCAGATGAGCTTGTTCAGTTCTCATGGCAGAGATGTGACTGCCGGGTGCCTGCAGCCTGTGTGTGCAGAAGGGATGATCCTGCTGGGCTCCCTTCCTCCAGAGATCCCTGTTGATTTGATTATTATCCTTGCAGCCAGGCACATTAACCTGACAGGACCTTGTTCCTACCTCTTGTGCACATCTCTCTGTCTTCCCTTCCTCTGGGGACAGAGCTCTTGGCTGAAGGACCAGGGGAGATTCTGCCCTATGGAAGTCTGGGGCTGGGCTATTTAGATGAGTATTTAATGTACACAAGTTTCAGAGCCATTATCTAAGCAGGAGAGCAGCAGGGGTTTGATACCAAAATCACCTGCCTCTGCTTTTGTCCTGCTGCTTCCCTGCCCAGGCCAGGCAGCCAGGAGAGGAATGAAGTGCTGCCCTGTGTGTGTGTGCAGCTGTCAGAAGCTGCTGGCTGGTCACAGAGGTGTTTCTGCTGGTGAACTCTGTGAGCAGGGGTAAAAGGTAATGCTGAAGGCAGCATTGCACCCAGGGCTGAACCACCCATGACTCAGGGGCAGACAGTCTTGGCAGGGTCTCTGGGGTTTCCCTGTGGGCTGCATCATTCCAGAGACTCCCTGTTCACAGGAGTGAGGGGACGGCTACCAGGACTCTAAAACCCACCACTGCCATCTTTCTCCCCAGACATCCTGGCTCCAACCTCCTCAGGTTACCATGGAAGCCACAAAGCACTGCCAAAATTCACACCTTACAAGAACTTCAGAGTGGAAACTCCGAATCTGTGCAATTTCCACACTTCCAGTGGCAACATCTCCATCCTTCTCCACACTTCCATCCTCCTTCCCAATACTTTGTTGTCCTGCAGATCCACAGGCTGGGCAGGCCCCCTCTTTTCAGCATCCATGCCCTGCAGCTGTGTGCTCTGCCTGCCTCAGCCCTCAATGGAGTCATTGATAGCAAACCCTGGTTTGCTTTGGCCTCTGCTTCAGCTCCTCAGGAACCCTGAAAAAGAGACACCAGCATTTTCCCAATGAATATCTAGGAATTAAGCATTTCAGGAGGGACACACAGTCTCAGGCGTAGAAATGCAGCAGGACCCAGAGGATTTGACTTCATCTCCTCCCTGTTCCTCCTCAGAGCTCCTCAGGGATGAAGAGCCATTGCTGTCCCAAAGCAGGCATCACTTTCTCCACACTGTGGGTACAGAGACCTCACAGCTACTGGTCTCCAGTCATTTGTTGGCCAGCTCAGGAGCTGGTCTAATTTAGGGACTATCTGCATGTGTTGTGGGACACCCCCAAGTCCCCTCCTTCTTGTCCCTGAAGTGCCCTGGTGTAAAGGCACGTCCAGCTGGTTCACTAGCTGGTGCTTTTGGCTTTATGCTAATGGAAAGTTTTCCTTCACAAGGCATTTTTTTTCCTCCAAGTCACAACTGAAGTCCAGTCCTCAACTTAGCAAGGACAGAGCAAAGGTCTCTGTATATGACTTGTGGGTTCTGGCTGGCAAATATTAACATCATATATGGTTGTTGACTTTCCAGGTTTACAAATGTACAAGTCACACACTTTGTAGACCAGCTGGTGGGAGATATTTTCTTTAAGCTCTTTGAGAGCACCAGTGAAGAACAGTGAACATTTCTTATCCCCAGGCTACACACTTATTTTATCCTTAAATGTTCTTAGTAACTATTCACAAATTAACTCTTAAAGAGGAGGAAAGGCCAATAGATTATAGATAGCAAAGGCTACCAGCAGAGATAGGGAAGCACATGTGAGAGCCTTTTTAATTGCTACAGAGTGATGCAGAGAATTTAACAAGCTGCATGTTGCAAGGTGAAAATGACACAGACCAACATTTTGATGAGTTAGATAAAAATTTATATACCCGTATTATATATGTATAAAAGCACACACACATGGAGAAAATGAGTTTAGCTAATGGTTGAGCCTGGCATTTACATTGCTTTTGTCATGTAAGGAGCCAAGCCTGTTTTATCGTGCTGCACAGGAGCAGTTTTCCCTCAAAACTGAAGAATGGGGGGAGTTGTTTCAGTTTTTCATGGCAACAACTTGAAAGGGAAAGCTCAGTGTCCAAGCAGAGCTGCTGGCTGGATTGGTGTGGCAGCTTTATTGGAGGCTGCCAGTGCAGAGTTAGTGCCCTTCTTCCATCAGGTACCAGGGGAAACTTGAAAGGAGTTCATCCTCTGTATCTACAGTGTGTTAGGGTCCAGTCATCCCAATCCTGGCCGTGCCCCACTTTGCTTTGTTCTTGCACAATCCCCTGGGTTTTACTCCTCATCATGCCATTCCTGAGGAGGGATGTTGATTGCTGGGGTTTTGGTGTCTGGATGTTCAGCCTGAGCTGTTGTTACCTTGGCACACCATCGTGCACCACCACACACAGACCAGGGTTCTCCTAACCCTGGGGTTACTACTCCATCCCAGCAAGCACCTTTCCATCAGCTGGAGAATCGTGTGGTGCCCACAGAATGATAACATGCCATTGGTTCTGCCTTCATCCTTACTGTTGCTCTCTTCTCAATTCTAACAGTTGCTCTTTTTTTCCCCCCTTGGCTCCTCTTTCCCTTCCCTCCCTGTCTCTTCTCCCTGTGCCTGCTCCTATCCATCTCTTCTAACTTGCCTGCCTGTATTTTTCAAAATGAAAGGGCTATACAAACAGAACCCCGTGAGTGCCAGGCTAAATTCCCAAAACAAGCTTTCTCTTCCGGGAGGAGACCCAAACACATTCACTCATTGATTGGGCCGCTAGCTGATACTCAGCCTACCCCCCTCCTCCTGTATTTTAGATAGGTTTTCTTTTTTTATTAAATGTCTCTAAAAAGACCAACAGATTGCCTGTGAATGACCACACAGTAGAATCCTACAAAGCTCCCATTCATGGCCAAGAAACTTGTACAATCCCAGTGGTGCAACAGAAAGACAACTCTTTATAAACCTACCTGAGTTAAAAGGTCAATGGCCATAAACTCCCCCTCCCTACTTTCCTGCAGGGTTTGGGTTTTTAATAGTAATCAGTGCTTTTTTACTATCACAAGGAATAGGTCTTTTGAAGGGTGGGGGGAAGGGTTTTTTTTTTTTTACAGGAGAGCTGCAGGGAAAGAGCTGTATCATGCTGAGAGTTGTGCCCCAGGACCCCTCCACTGCTGTCCCCTTTATCCAGGAAGGGATGGATGGATTAAACCTGGCTTGATTTGATTTTTTGCTGCTGGGTTTGGAAAGCAGAAAAGCGTTTTAGCTTGAACATGATCTGAAGCTGAAAGAACCTCCTGTAGATGATGACCATGGACAGGGTCTCTGAGAGAAGACAGGAAATGGAATTATGTGATCAGGAGTCCTAAAATCAGGCAAAATGTTTTGACCAAGAACAGGCAACCTTTGACAGTGTCAAAAGGATGCTGTCCAGCAGCATCCTTTCCTCTCTATCATCTGACCATGAAAAAGCTGTTCTGGGTGCCTGAGACCCCTTTCAGCCTTCTGTAGCTTTGTTATAGTGTACAGACAACACACAGGTCTATGCACTTTCATGTGCAGTGACAAGAGGCCATAAAAGAATATTTGCAAAAGAAAAAGAATCGGAAAGAAAACAGGTCATCATGGACAGAACATCCAGGTGTGTGGCCAGCTAGCACTGATATGTCTCTCCACAATGGTAAAGCTATGATAGAATTAGGTGCTTCCAAAAGATACTCATGGAGAGGCAGGTACAGCAGGTTAGCTTTGCTACATCTCTGTGAAGGCAAACTCTGCCTTCTCTGAGCAGATTCCTCAGTCAGCAGGTTAAGAAGAGCCTGTGAACACTGCTCATTAAAACCTGGGGTGGGTTGCCAAGGAAGAAAGCCTGTGAGTACTCTCTGCTGTGCTAGGTTAGAACCAGTGAGACCCTTAGCAGACAGCACTCAAAGGTTTGTCCAAGAAGGAACATTTGCCACCCTCTATAGGAATTGGTCTGGTTACTTTTATATCTCTGATAGCTGTAAAAAAAGGGGGTGATTCTGAAAATGTTAATTAATTTTTATAGAAATTATAAAATCCCTTTCCTAAACATCTCTGAGGCGAGACAGTCCTCCCATACAATAAACAGCTTAAACAGCTCATGGGACCATAAATAAGAGGACTTTCAGGTGAAGTGTTTATGATTGTAGCATGTATTTCCTGTCTGAGAAACACTATTATATTCAGGAATTATTGGGAAAGGACTACAGTTCCCTGTGGCAGTAGGGATAAAAGGATGGGTGGGTCTGCATGAAGGCAGGTGCATGTTTGTTCGAGGAAACTTCAGAGGCATCAGCACACAAACATACACACTCGTTGTGGTGGGAATAAAAGGTCATTTAAGTTCTTCCATTAAAAAATATCATTCTTCAATTGTTTTAGCATGTCTAAGATGTTTAAGCCCTTATTAATATCCTTTAAATCTCCCTTTCACACACACTGTAAAGCCTTTCAACTAAGGACTCATTTTAATGGACTTAAATGTAATCTTGTTGTTTTGCAAATAAAATAAAGGTTTCACTAATTAAAAATGTTACAACATTTAGACTGGTCTTTTCTTTCCACTGCTTTAATTAAAAGGCATCTTGGGGGAGGTTTCAAGAGCTGTATCCAAGTTTGATTTATTAATTCTAATGCCAAGGCCAAAAAGGAACAAGCTGTTCTTGAAAGAATTTTATCCAGGAGATGTAGAGGGTGGAAAATAGGAAATGTAGAGGGTGGGAAAGGCTTGGCTCAGCTATGAGCCACTGGTTTGGGTGGTCAGCTCTGAGCAAACCCTTCACAAGAACAACAAGGGGGTACGTGAGGCAGAGATGGCATCGCTTAGTCTGTGTTGCCATGGAGAGCGGGGTTAAAATAGACACACTTGGAGTTCAAGGACTAGGAGTGTGCTCCTTGGGTCTCTGAAGAGCAACCATAGTGACAGCAGCTCCTGCCCCAAGTCTCTGGCTCTGCATCCCACCAGCTACCCATGGGCTCTGCAGGGCACCATCGGGCACAGAGCCCCGTCAGGCACAGAGCCCCATCCCTCCAGCTGGCAGTGCAAGGACACCAGCACTTGCTTTGCAGGCTCCTTTGACCACCCACACCACCCTGGCAGGTGGTTCAGGCACAGGGTGCAGGAGCAGGGCTGAGATTCGGTGATCCCTGTGTGTTACCTGTTAGTGGGATTAGCTCCCTGCTAATCCTAGACAGCGTGAGTGCTCCCTCCAGAGCCCCTGCTGACTCCCATGTGCACTGGGTTTGAATCCATGTTTTGGTGGAAAACTAGCCAAGAGAGGTTCTACCCCCTCTGCTTTTTCCTTCCCTCACTCAAACTCCTGTTGATGAGCACCTGCTCTGTGCAGTGAAGAGCAGTGAAATTTTCAAGGTTCATAAGAAAGCTTGTGTTTGTTCTCAAAGGCTATTTTTAAACACAGATCCCTGACCCAGTTAGACACAAGCTGGCACAATGGAGCAGGGTGGCCAGCTGCCTCACTTCAGAGAGGAAGGAGTAGCTGGAGGATGCAGACTGCAACTGGCTTTGCCTCTAGGAAAATTGCAGTGGTACCACACCCTGCACCTCCTCTCCCTTCCCCTCCTCCTAGCAGTGCTTGAACAAAGACCAAATTCCAGCCTGGTTTGCCATGGACACCCCATTGCACAGTGCCACTCTGTGCTTGACTCCAAATCCTGCTACCTTGGCTTTGAGATGATGTGAGGCATTGGGTCAGTGTTAAATGGCAGGGAGGCAGAGAGGCCCTGGAGACCCTATAGAGCACAAGCTTATCAGGAAGGATATCCTAAGGGCTGCAGCTGTTGTCCCTTTCAGAGAATGGCAAAGGGATAGGGGCTTGCTTTTCCCTGTGGAAGGAATTTGGGCTAGATGATCATTTTAGGTCTCTTTCAACTGAAATATTCTAGTCTAGTCTAGTCTAGTCTAGTCTAGTCTAGTCTATTATATTCCAATCATGTAAGCCAGTTTCCTTTGATAAGTGCAGAGATAGTTGCAGTCATGGCTCCTGCCTTATTCTGAGGAGCAGGAATGGGTGAAGCCAGGTGATGAAGGTGAAGCTTCTCTAGCACTGACCTAAGCAGACACCCACAGCTCTGCCCAAGGCAGAAGGATGGCTGTTCCACCTCTCAGCACTGAATGTCTCTTCCATCCCTGGGTGGGGGAGCCCTGAAGATCTCTTTCAGTCTTCAGCTTGTTTTACAACCTTCACCTCGCTCAGCACCTGAGCTGTGAAAACAAAGGATGAGATGGATATTCACTAACAGGATGTTCACTAAAGGATGTTCACTAACTAACACAGAGCATCTCTAGGTTCACTCCCTCATCCTTCCTAGACTATAAAAGCTATTTTCAAAGCTTGGCCTCATGTGTCTTCACTGCTGGTGAGCATTGACACTGCTTTCCAGCTCAGTCACTTGCATCTCTCCCACATATCTGTTAAAGGACCAGTAACAACTGTTAAAGGGAGCATGAGACATCATCCACTTCTGGAAAATGTTAATGTTTTCCTGCCTGATATGCTCAGCTAGGCTGGAATTATTGAAAAAAAAAAAGAAAAAAAGAAAGAAAAAAAGGACTTTTCAACAAGATTTCTGGGAGGGGTCTGCAAAGAGGAACTTGTCAGCCACAGTTCATGACTAATGTAATATAAAAAGCAACTGTTTGGCAGGACTTCTGGCAAGGGACTGTTTCAGAAATGAGGGTATTATTTTATGTGCAAGGTTATATTTAGAATTTGTAGACTGCAGAGTCGCAAGAAAATAATTGCATCAAGGAAATCTGGTGGACTCACAAACCATGAGAATGCAAAGCCTGAATCACCCTAGCCCTCAGGAGCCTGGGATTCATTCCATCAGTGCTCACAGCAGCTCATCCAGTTGTTGGAATTTCCTTGACTTTAAAGCAGTTTATGCTTCCCCGTTGATACATTTACTGAGGCAATAACTGCAGCATGTGAGAATGACGGAAGCTGTAAAATGGTTTCTAGACCCTTAGAGAACAGACTTCAAACTGTCTCGTTTTGAATTATATTTCCTCCTCCTGGAACGGGTGCATCTGAGAGGTCTGAAGATAGGAATCCTCAGGAATGTGATTATTGTTCAGATGTGGCTTTCCACACAATGATTCACACGCTCCTCATTTGGGCATCCTGATGTCACTTCTTCCTAAGTATGTGTCTAGAATACAAAATGCCCCAAGATGAGAATGCAAAGCAGTGGGCTGTGACACCCTCACCCTCTGTGCCCCACAGGATCGTCTCATGGCAGCTAAATCCCCCCCAGCAGCCGTGGGCAGTGTTGATAGTAGAGGCCACGAGGAAAGCTGAGAGATGTTTCCTTCCAAATTCTTATGCTGGATGACAAAAGTGGTCTGATCTGATGTGTAGTCTTTAAGACACCTCAACAATTTGCAGTTGGCTAAATGGATGCCTGATTTTGTTTTTAAATTAAAGAGGTATTTTGTTGAGGTTTCACTCTGGTTGTGCAGTGATGGGTCAGGTATGATCCTGACAGTCGCCGATCTCACCTTTTCTAACTAAAAGTATGTGTTTATCTCAGGGAAGGAACACATGAATAGTGCCAAGGGTTGGCTCAGGTTAACTAGCCTTGCAAAAAACTCACAATGCCTCCTCTTCACTCGTGAATCTGAGCTGAAGAGCGTAATGTCTTTCAGTTATTTTTATTTGGTCAGGGAAGACAAGACCCTTGTCACAGCATCCCAAGGGGCAGATGAATACAAACTGTCCATGGCTCCCACCTCCCTCCTGCTGAAGGGCACGTATGGGACCTAAAGAAGAGTCTCTTTCTTCACAAGTCAATACACAGCCATAGTGTCCTCAGTGAGCAGGAAGGAGGGATGGGGCAAAAGAGCGCTTCAGAGAAAGAGATGAGAGTGGTGGTGACATTTATTTCAAGACCTTCATGATGAAAGTTTCCCCATGCTGTGAGGACTCATTCATGCCATTTCAGAGCTGGCATTCAACCAGGGCTTAATCCGGTGCAGAATGAAATCAGGCATTATGAAGAGATGGATGGTTCTAATTGAAATAATAACATAAATATAATTGAAATATAAATATATATATGGACGGACACATGCACACTGTGTGAAACCCCGTGGAAACAACAATAACCTTTTAGCTCTGCAAGCCAACCAACCTATTCCTGTAACCACCTCTAATCTGTATGTTTGCACCTGGGGTTCTTTAAGGAAATGCAGAGTTGTAATTAGCTGGGGGTGTGGAGAAGTCAGATGAGTGGGATATTCACACTCTGAGGCCAGGGCGTGAATGTGCACCAGGTCACAGGCAGAAAGAGCCAGCGTGCCAGCCTTGTCCCAAGAGGACATTTTACGGTCTCTCCATCATCAAACGGCCCCACACTGCAACTCACAAATTTCCTCCAGTGACCATAAAGCTTTTCAAAAAACTTTCCTTCTGAGCTAGTCATTCAAAAAGTTGCTCTGTGACATTACAAAAAGACCCTTGGATTTTGCTGGGCTGCTGTACAGCTTTAGCAGCCGTGAAGCTGGTACCAAGCTGCCATGAGGCCTTACAGTGCCTACATTGTTGGTGGGAACCTTAGGGAAGGAGGTTTCTGGACATGCCCTGGCGTCCACTTTCAGGTGATAACTTCTTGGCTAATAAACACATTTAAAACACAAAATATGAATTTCCCTTATTGCTCATGACGGAGTGGCTGCCAAGCATTGGCAATTAGGATTATGTCTGGAGAGGGAAGGGGCTTAGCCAGCACCTTTGGACATTCAGCACAGGAGACTTGGCTCACAGCTGAGACTGCTCCCACATCTGGCTGAAAGGGCTGCCTGGCTGTGACACTTAGGTGGAGCTTTAAACTGGGCCTAGGTCTAGCGAGATAAGGCACAGCTTGCCCCAAGTTCCTACAGGCCAGTTCCTGGGCAAGCAGTTCCTTCTTTTCCCTGTTCACTGTTTCTTTGCTGGTTTTATCTTGGGGATTAAAGTTGTCTATAGAGTCTCCAGATCCACATCAGCTGTGTCAAAAGTGGTTGGGAGGTTGCATGAACAAAACTGAGGAGTTTAGAAATCCAAATCTCCAATCAGTATAGCACAGCCCACAAATGGGCTCTCGTCTGTTCCTCTCCTGGACACTGCAGGCCACAAAGAGACTTTTGGAAAGAGAAGATGTTTGTATTGTTTGTGAGAAGGATGCTCTGTAAACAACTGAGACCTGAAGCTACCCCAAGGTAACATGGTGGTGTGACTAGTGGGGCAAACAGAGAATTTGACAGAGTGAATGGTGGAGCTGAGAGTAATGGGGAGACTTCATTTTGTCGAGGCAGATGTTGCCATTGGGTGGAGTGTCTGGTGTGTGTTCTTGTCAGTGACAAGTCTGAAAAATGCCAAAAAATTGTCATCAGTGATTAAGCTCCTTCACACAGGGCAGCTTTGGGAATAGCAGTCAATGGCTTTATAATTAGCAAAAATTACTGAGAAAAGTGTCATTTGGATGCTTCTTTTCTCTCATCAAAGACTTTCCGTCTCTAAGTCCCCTTCTGAGCTGGTCTGTCTCCCAGCCCATCTTTCCTGTGATGACAAGGGACAACAGACTGCCTCAGATCACACAAGGCAGGACGGATTCACAGTTGCCAATGTGTGAATCATACAATGACTAAAGAATCTCTGCTGGAGTCTGCTGGTCCCAATGCCAGTCAGTGTTTGCATTGCACCTGATCCTGGCTGGGTGGTCAGTCCCAGGCACGGTGCTCCCTGCTGGGGCTCATGCCTGCCAGCTAAAGCATGGATCACTCCATGGACTTGGAGCTGACTAACACAGCCAGAAGCCTGTGCTCTTGAAACTCTTTGATCCTCCCTGCCTGCAGCCCAAAGATCCAAACTAGAACTAGGACCACATCAGGGCCTTCATCTCTGAGCTGCTGGATGGTTCACAGCTGGATAATGGCTTCTGTTCCTGGTACCATTAAAACCTCTTCCCTAGCTGGATCACATATGTGTGGCTGGAGGAACAGGAGTCTGGCAATATTTAGAAGCAAGGTTACTGACTTTTTAGGCACTAATTACACTCAGGAAATATATCTGGTGTGGTTTGCATGCTTAGCTCCCCACCATACGTGTGTGAAGCTTGGCCAGCGCAGCCCAGCTGATGCACAGAGCCTGCAGAAGCCTGAACTTTTCCTTCTGGAGATGATGAGCTCAGATGAGCCCCAGGGAAGTGTGACAGATTCACACCCATGCTGGATGAGGCCCCAAGAGGATGCACAACACCCCTTCCACAGGCAGATTGCATACATTAGTGTAGGAATTTCTCAGGAAAACCCATTCTTAGAGAGAGCTGGCTTCTATTTAGCAAATGCTACATGAAACAATCTGTCATGAGGCTGCTGTCTTTTATAGTATGATGAAGCCCTTTATTTCTAGAACCTCTTTTTTCTTGAAGGAGTTCTCTCGAATATATAGATTTTATCTCCTCCTCAGACAGAAATTCACCATCTTTGTATCTGAGGCTATATTCTCCTTCCCACGAGGCTGGACAAGCCTGCTTGTGAACCTGCTCCTACTCATATGAACCTGGGGAGTGTCACCAAAAAAATGTGATTTGAGTTCAAGGGAGCTGGTGGCACTGTGGTTGTGTGCTGGCCCCAGGTGATACAGTGACAGCCAGAAGTGACATGCTGAAGTCACATGTCAGTCACATGTCAGTGTGCAAAGCATGTGTTCAAACACCCACAGGTGGGTTGGCTCCTTAGATGTGACTCCACTGATTGCAGGGGCACTGCAGTGGATGAGGGACACAGCACCATGTGAAGTGGCAGATACTGTCTGGGGTTTCCTGGGGTCAGGATGCCCCTGAGAGTCCTTTCTCTCAGCCCAGTAGTTGAAGTAAGAGACTGAGTTCTTCAGCAGTAGTTCACAACGTTGTTTATTTTACCTTATCTAGAACATTCTTTCTCTGACCCACAGAGCTCTGTCTAGCAGGTCGAGTCCAGGCACTCTGCCCACCCCCGGGCTGGTGTCCGTGTCTTATACTGTGAATTACATGTACATTGTTTATCATTATTTTCCAATACCCATCACCTATGTCAGACTGTGCACCTCTATCCTAAACCAGTCCAAAAGTGCCAACATCACCCTGAAGATGGAGACTAGGAAGGAGAAGGAAGAAGGCCAGGACAACGCCCAATCCTCCATCTTGTCTCCTAGACCCATATAGTAAAACCCCAAAAATTCTATTTTTCACCCCGTGCTCAATTCACTCTTATACTGTTTAAACCCTTGTGGCTTGTGCTTCTTCATACAAAGTTTGTAACTTCTCCCCTGGGCTAAGATCAAATTCCCAGGT
>VZRH01003307.1:182825-196674 GCA_013397555.1 Urocynchramus pylzowi | reverse complement strand
CCCAGGTGTCTTTGGCCCTCTGCCAGAACTTTCCAGCCCCCCGTCCAGGGTCTGGGATCAGGGCACCCCGAGGGATGTCCTGAATTCCAGCAATACTGCTTCTGCTGCATTCAACAGCTGATCCTGTAAAACACACCACTGGCAACACCAAATATCCAGACAACAAAAATCCCTGCTCACTGCTTCAGAGAGACAATTGGGAGAGGTCTCCAGAGGCATCAGTGGAGTCTGGGGCTCCCGCTGGAGCCAGCGCTCAGCCTCCCCGAGTCCCACGGCCTCCGGCGAGCCCTCAGCAGCATCCTGCCAACAGACTGGAGCTTCTTAAGGCTGGAAGACTGGAAGTGTTGTTCCAGGCACAAGGCAGCAGTGTTTAAGCTGCCAGTCCCAAGGGCTTTCTCTCTCGAGCTCTGTGATTGCGTCATGTCTCCAGTGAGGTCAGCGCTCAGGTATCGCACAGAGTTTCTGCCACTCCTGCCTCACAGGCGCGCTTCTCCGAGCAGGATGTGGCCAAGCCATCACCAGGAGGGTGCAATGGGATTGTCCCTCCTCAGTAGTCCTTTCTTTGGGGGCTGGCTTCCCACTGCACACCCATGTGAGTCCTGTGGTGGGAAGAAAGGGGCACTTGTTTCTTGCCTACCGTTAATAGAAAGGGCTGGAAGTGTAACCAGAAATGACAACCTGAATGAAATGTGATGCCTCTGGAGGGGCCCAGAAGGCAGCAAAGTGGTGCCTTCCAGCCATGCCAGAGACCCTTTTCTCCCCCTCTCCAAAGAAGCAGTCAGCTAGGGAAATCTTGTGCTCATAAACGTATAATTTTCCCTCTAAAAACAATAAATGGTGTTATAGATGGGCAGAGCTGAGGTCCAATGTGGCCACACACTGTGAGGCTTGGCAAGCTTCCTGTGCTGTCGGTAGGCTCTTTGTTTCCCAAGGAGACTTTAGATACTTCCTTCTGCTGCAAGGGCCACACATGGAGATGGAACAATCTCTTGGAGGATGCTCCCACCCCATCCCATCCAGGATCTGGGCAGAGGATGAGACGCTAGTGCCTGACTGGAATTTGTGCCTCCAACTCCATCTGTCACTGCTGACCTGCAGAAGCACAGCCTGCCTGATGTGTACAGGTCCAGTCCAAGCTGATCAACCCATTTCTCAATGCTAAATTTCAGTGAACAAGGCTGTAAATTCATGCATACACAGAAATGACCATCATGTGGAGAAACAGCTCTGAGCATCAGCTGCTCTTTCAGTCTGACAAACTGCATGGGCTGGACTGACTTAGAGTCATTCTTATCTCTCAGGTACAAGTGTTTTGGGAGCTTTTTTAGGAACAGATGTTCAGACAAAGGTCCAATTTCATCTGAATAAGGTGCAAGCAAGAAGGAAACGTTGTTTAGTGTCTGTCTTGGACAATGTGTAATTCTCAAGACCTGTCTTCACAATTTTCCCCCAACACTGTCTTTGACCAGTAATTGCCAAAATTAAAAGAAAAAAGGTCAGACCCTAGACAGATGTTAGAAAAGTTAGAGCATATAAATGGTACCTGGCTTCATATCAGGAATCCAAACTATGAACAAAACTCCATGTCCAGTTGCCATTCAAGCAAACATAGGACAAGAAAGCGGAAACTGACCAAGACCTTGATCTCTTCCTCATATCTGCAACACCAATCTGCTTCCTTGATTGACATCCCCTCCCGGCCCTCCCAGCTCCAGGCACCACATCCCTGCACAGGCTGACCTCAGTGCAAGCATAGGCACACTCACACACATCAGACACACTCAGAGACACCCCGACACACTCACGAACACTCTCACACACTCGTGCTCCCTTTCCTCCTTCCCACGCAGCCCGCGGCGCTGGCTGCCGTGGCAGGGATGCTGCTGATTCACGTGTCGTCACCGGCCGCTGCCCTCCCGCATCCCTCGGCTCTGCCGCGCCGCACGTCGCCGGCCCACGGCGGGGCCAGGAGCCTTTTCTGGTGTGAAGTAGGGTACTGGGGCAAATGCCCGCTGCATAGCAATGAGGAGAGAGCCGCCCGTGAGCAGACACGGAGCAAAGGTTCCCCATTCTCTTTTCTTGGCTGCCGGCACATGTGGGGCAGCGGGGATGTGGGAGAGCAGGGGAGGAGCGGCGTGAGCCAGAGACAGCAGTGGGAGCTCTGTCGCACTTTGGGATGAATGCTAAGCAGACCCCACCGGGCGGGAGTGCCCTGATGAATGGGATCCTTTCACATCAGCCTGACAGAGAAGGGATTTCATAGTTCTCCGAGCAGCACAGAGCTGCCTTAATCCAGCAGATACAATGCCCTGCTCATACGGCTCAGGAAACAAAATAAATATGTTCTTGCAAAGACATCACAATGAAGCTTTTAAGGACTCAACACAAGAAGGCTCTACCTGATTCTCGGGTCTCCTCACATGTGTGGGAGCTAAGAGCTAGGCTCTTTTTTATTTTCTCCCTATCCTTGCCTTTCTCAACATTTTCCCCCATCGCTGAACCTGGCCCTGGGGTGGAGGAAGAAAAGAACATTTCCATATAGGCTGTCTTCTAAAAACAAACAGAAGCAGTCACCCCCCAGATTAATTCAAAATAAAGCAATCACAGATACCACTGAGGAAAAAAATTACTCTGCAGATCAAGCGAAAATAAGCAAAAAAGACAAGAGCTGAAGGGACAGTGTCTTGGGAGTACAAAGAAGGTGTTTGCTCCCCATGTCTGCCGTCTTTCCATCTCTAACAAACAGCCATCACAGCACCAGCAGGATGCAGTAGTTGTGACTACATGTTAACCATGGAGTGAAGCTCGCTGTCAAGGACCTGTGGCTGTTCCTTCCACTTTCCCATTAATCCCACATGCAGGGATTCAGCCAAACAGTCCAACAGGGCGCAGTGTAGCAATACCGGAGACAGTTTATTTCAAAAACAGCTGTGGAGCTGGAGATGAGTCCTTTGCACCATGGCTCATTCCTTCAGCATGTCCCCTGGCCTGCAGGACTGCAGGCTGCTGCTGCTCAGCAGAGTCTGGTACCCAGCAAGCTCCAAATGTCTTTGGGTCTCTTTTTGCACTTGCATGCAGCCATGGGTAAAGAGAAGTCTTTAGCACTGGTGGCCAACCCAGCTGCCCTACTCTGGCCACACACTTGGCTTTTGATATTCTGGCTTTTTGTTGTGTGATGCTGCTGCAGCAAAGAGCATTTACTCCACTGTATAAGAGTGATACTGTACAGGGGGTCTCTGGCACCCTCGCTGTGCTCATGGGGTTGTTTATGGTGTTGCCATCAGAGATGCTTGGGTCCATCCTTCTCTTCTAAGACTTTTCTTCTCCAGGTGGCACGCAGCCTTGAGAAGGGGCTGGGTGACTTCAGCACACTTAATGTATATGTGGTTAATTTCTTATTTCTCTGTTGGTTTGGGTTCCCAGTTCAAGGTGACCCTTGTTGTGCCGGGAGAGGATATATTAATATCTCAGCTAAGAGGTCATGAAGGCTCTTGAAACACTGCAGCTGAAACCTCTCTGAGGAGATGGGCTTGTAAAAGCCAGAGGTTCAATGGAATTATATCACATATGTGGACAAGTGACTGCCTTCAGTGGCCATCTGTGCTGTCCCTGGTGTGGAGGACCAGGTATGTTGGGTTATTGGAGCAGCCTTTGGCACCTATCCAGAACAAATTTCAGCCTGCAGGACTCTGCTGTCACACATCAGCTCAGGAAGCTTCCTGCCTGTTCTGCACATGGCAGGTACTACACAGCAGCATAAAACTGCCAAATCCACCCCTGACATAAAGAGCTTGTGTCAAACTAATCGAAGCATAAAGACATTAAAAAGCAAAGAGGCAAAGGTTTTATGACCAGAACTGGTGGCTTCCCCACCAGACCTCCCTGAATAGACCCAGCCCGCAAAATGGCAAGTGACAAGGGCAGAAATTGTTCTTTCTATCAATGAGCAGAGGCCTTCCTTTTGGAGACAAAGCTCTGCTTTCCACAACCCTAGCAGCCTGTTAGCCCACGGCAAGGCTTCTGGCCATGTTTTGCTTTCCCAAAGCGTTGAGCCCTGTTGGGAACCATTGCTGATGCCCATTGCTGAAACGGAAACCCGCTCTTCCCAAAATTAGCCTAACTGTGGCTCTTGAAGTTGGATGTGTGTTCGCTCCCATGCTCTGCAGCCTGCCTGGATGCAGAGTAAAATGCCCATTTTTCTGCCAGCTTCCCGTGCCCCTCGGGGTGCGAGCGCTGCCGTTGCCGTGGCAGAGCTGCCGAGATGAGGCGGTGGGCTTGGCTGGGATAGCAGCAGCTCCACCATTCCCCAGGCCCACGAGGTACCAGCAGTGCCAGACTCTGTCAAGCAACGTCTGAGTCACCAATCAGCTTCTGCCCAGCGGCAGAGCAGAAATCCACAATTCTGGCAAAATTTAGGCCCTTTTATTATTCTCTCTAGCAGCCTTACCGAGCTGGCTTTTTTAGCGTCCCAAACCAGAGTTGAATAGAGCTGCCAAGGGCTGTCATCCCAAGTTTCTGTTTCTAATTTCCTTGCAGTGGAGATGCTGAGATGGCTGAGAATATTTCATTTTACCACCTGGCCGCCAAAAGGCTGGGTCTGCATTTTGGGTGATGTCACATTTCCTGAGCTTTGGAGAATGATTGTCTCTCCTTTCTCTTTTGGCGCAAAATGAGCTCAATCATTCAAAAAAAGAAATCCCTCATGAGCTGCCAAGGAAATACCAATGAGAGAGACAGGAACAAAAGCACAACTGTAAAATCAGAGGAGACAAAAGGATTCAATAAATCTGATTTTTTTTTTTCCCACACAGACTGTAGCATCCATGTCAACTAATGACAAGAATTATTGGGTGACATCGAAAGGAGCTGGAACAAATCTGTTCTTCCTTAACAGCCTTGTGTCTAAATCACCCATCCCAGTGGGTTTGTGGTTAATCTGGCTGAGGTCTATGCCCTCTTGGACACTAGCTGTAGCTCCCATACAGCCCTCCCTAGCGGGATTCATCTCAGAGATGACTAATAACCAAATGTGCTCTCAAGCCCAGGGACTGAATTCATTTGTGTGGCCAAAAGCCCCATTAATAGTCTGTACACACAATATATATAGTTACCTTTTAAATATAGAGGCTTTGTCCAGAGGTATTTCCATTAGCCCTGTTTACTCCCAAACCGCTTGGGCTCAGACATCTCGACGTCTTGAACCTAAATGTGGATAAAGTGCAAGGCAACTGTCCAAAGGGTGAGACAGTAGGGAAATCACTGTGCCAAGCAGCCTTAATGGAAAAAAACATTTGGAGTTGCCACAGTTCAGTATTTCTTTTTTTTTTTTTTTTAAACCTTGGTAGCCCAAAAAGTGCAATGACTGGGTTACATCAGAGGTAGGGATTACCACTGCAGTAGGTGCTCATGGAAAAAGAAGATATATCAGTCACAAAGGGATAGCTAGATTTGGTTGTTTGAATATCTCACTACTGGAAAAATTTGGACTCTGATTTGCTGGGAATTCCCACAGCAGCAACAATCTCCTCTTTATGTCGTCAATTGCCGGAGCATGGCATCTTTATCAGTTTGCTAGTGAAGTGACCCCAACTTCTTTAAGAACACTTGCAAATCCAAATCACCTATAATAGAACCTCTCTTCAGTGATTTTGGGTTAAGAAGTATCTAATGGCTCCTTCCTGTTTGGTCCTTATGCTGTGCTGCTTGGGAGCTGAATAGCACCAAGTTTTGATTTTGGTTTGGGTTTGGTTTTGTTCTTGAGGGTGTTGACTTTGGTTTTTTCCCCTTTCTGAATTAAGAACAGGAAATCAGTTTAAAAGAGCAACAGGAAAAAATAGCCACTCTATGGTGAGGACATGTGAGCAGAGGACAGGTAATGCTTAATGAATACAGGGGTTTGCAAATATTTTCACCCAGAAACAACGTTCCACCACCTGTAAATAGCAGCAATTCAAACAGAGAGCTCAAGCTCAGAAATAAATACATGAATCACTGTTTTTATTCCTTAGTCACATTAGTTACTAAATCCTCAGGAACTCCAGTTCTTCCACTCTCCTGGTTGGGCTGGGAAAAGCAGAGGTGTAAGGCCAAATGCTGACTCAGAGCAGCAAAGTAAAGAATATATGTGACAGAAGGGCTTTCAAGAGCCATTCTCCATGCAGTCTGCTTTGTTCCTGCTAGAGCTCTTCTGAGGCTCTTGTTGAGGACTCACAGCTTTAGAAATGAGGTCTGGTTTGATCAAAATAAAAATTAAGCTTTCCAGCTAAAGGAAAGCCTGAGAGTCTATGGCTCTGGGGTGGTTCTGCTGGCTGGTGTGGAAAAGGATGCAGTAGGGGTCTGATCCTAGCCATGGATGGCTGTGGGCTGCACTCTTCTGTGTTGCCATCACTGCCTTAGACAGTTCTTTTGGCTGGCTGCAGGAGATCACTGCAGGTCCCAGCTCACCAGGGAGGCTTCTGGAGCATCTCCCAATATGCCAGGAATGGCAACCACAGCACAAGCTTTTATTCCCATATTTAACCCCATAGAGAAGCACTGTTGGTGTTTTTGGCAACAATGAAAACACATGAAAGAAAAAGGGTTCTTGGGAAAGGAAATGAGGATAAATGAAAAAGGAAGATCCTGAGACTGCATCTCTGTCACCTAAGGGACAAAGAGAAATAGCGTTACCAATTAATGGGTGTTTTTCAACATGATGTGAAATGTTCTATAAAGTCTCCTTTGAGCACGATCTGCCCTGATGTGCTGAGCACGATCTGCCCTGATGTGCTGGGGGATGTTTGAGCCTGTTCAGGTCTCAGCCCACCAGCTGCTCCTGCAGAAGTGGGGCATTCATGCTGCCGGAGCGTTAATGATCTCACCCGCCGTAAACCCGGCCGCTCCGCCGCGCTCCGTGGACACACACCGAGATGAAATTCTCCCTTTGAAGGCCACGAGGACAGGACTGAAGTGTCTTCCTGGAAGAGTTTCATCCCCATCCCCAGGGAGGTACCCATGGGAAGCATTGTTTAGTTCCTACCAGCCACGGAAAAATCTGTCCCTCTTAGCCTCACTGGTATTGATATATTTTAATGTACTTAGACACCCGTGGGGTCAGGAGGTTGTTAATGCCTGACCTTAAGCATTTTCTTGGCTTCTGCATTGAGAAAGGGGCATGGGGACTCTGTACAGCAGCAATGCCAGCACTGAGGGGCAGAAGGCCTTCTCCTTGCTCAGCTCTCCACCCCAGACACACACAGTTAATTTCTTCCTCAAGCACTCTGCTGACAAATTTTACAGGAGTCTGGGAAAGTAATGAAAATAGTCTGCACTGCATGTTTATTTGAAAAGTTCTATAAAACCCCCTGAATAATTTTTACACTGAGGTGATCTGACCAGCCTGACATGGAATTCTTAAGTGGGTAACAGCCCCAGGCCTGCCTGCGTCACCCATCCGGGCACGATGCTCTTTGTTGCTGGTGCTGCTCCAGCCATGCCTGGGGGTGAGACAGAGTCTGCTGCTGGCTCTGGGCTGCTCCCATTTGCATCCAGCTGTGGGATTTGCCATGTCACTGTCAGGATGACTGGTGCACTGTGGTGCTCCATGATCCAATCCCCTCACCCCGAGCATGGGATACAGGGAGGAAACCTGAACCAGGAGTGCTCCTGCCCTGGGAGATTCTCATGTGATGACTTAGAGTAGCAAAGCATCATCCCAAGGTGAGGAGAGTCAAGGGGAAAGGAGGCAGGATTTTCTTTCTCTTTTCAAGGAAAGAAAATGATGCAACCATTCAGATGTGGGGAATTAAATGTGAGCCTATCTCGGGAGCCATCCCTTCAGATGAAACTTCACAGGTTCCTCTCCCTGAAGACTGGACATTTGCAGCTTAAAGGAACTACAGATTCCAGTGTGCAATGGTCCCTCTCCTTCTGGAAGGTCTGAAAGAATTGTGGATACTGCTGGATTGAAATGTTTTCACTAGTAAGGCTCCATGCCAGTACAGATGTTTCTATAGCTTTTATCCTCACTCCATCCACTGACCTCAGAAGTATTTCCTTCTGTGATACACTAATGCTTTTCCCACAGATGTTCACAACAGGAAGATCCAAATCCACCATCTCTGTTGGGTGAAGCAACTTTACATGATGGTCCCCTTCCAGCAGATCCTTCACGGACGTGCTGGGGCAGTTGGAGGTGGGATTGAGAACTGGTGAAGAACAAGGGTCTTCTCAAAGAAGGGGATGGGCCACAGCAGGGCTTCTTCTGGAAGCCTTCTGGAAGCCTTCATGTGGATCATGAAGACTCATGGTCCACAGGGGAAAAGCAGGAGAGGAGCAACACCTCCATAAAACTACGTCATTCTTTTGGAGGGAGGGATTTCTTTCATGGAGTAGCTGAGGGCAGAGTTTCAACCAGTGTGTGAGACAACAACTCAAGTTGTCCTGTGCTTCAGGAGGACCCAGCAATGCTTCTTCCTGTGACCAAAGCTGTTTCTACCTCTTCTATAGCAAGAAATGCCAGTGCTCTGCCCTCCCACCTCAGCACCTCTGTCCCCCAGTGAGGCAAGGAGCAGCCCCAGGAGGATGGGTGAAATCCCTTAGCTGCTGGCATTGTGAAAAGTGCAGGAAGGGGACACACACTGCAGACTTCCTGAGCAAGCAGGGAACTCCATCCTGTGCCTGACACAGCCCCTCCAGCCTCCTTTGCCTGAGCCACCCTCTCCCCTCCACGAGACTGACCATCTGCCAGCCTTCCTGCCCCTCCTGTCCCCTCCTTCCTGCCTGCCCAGATAGGCTCTCCCACTGAGGGAAAGCAGACAGCTTCTGTTTATTCCCTTTCCTCCATCTGCTAGAGCATAACATGAGCCCACTCCACCATTTTCCCCCTTCTTTTCCCCCTTTTGCCTTGCTGAAGGAGCCATTCTCCACTGAGCCAAGGGACAGCCACCTGCACTGCTCCACTGCCTATGTCCACACTGAGACAAAGATTGTCCTTGGTCCAAAGAAGAAGATTTAAAAGCAAACAAATTCTTTCATTTGGCTTCAGCACTTTCAGATATTTGTCACAGGAGCATAAGCCCAAAATACTGACACGACATGAAAAATATCTCTTCTATTATTAACCTTCCAAGGTTTTTAAAAAAATTATACCTGTCACCTAAATGAATTAAAAATGGACCTTTCAACACAAGGAAAATTAAAAAAAACCCTAATACTAATATCACTCTCTACTGAGCTGGACAGCCACACATTGGACACTGCAAAGCTCTGTGGGATTTTGGGTCTGGGATGCAGTGGGAAAACATCATAACTCCCTTGCATAGCTCCTCCAGCACACAACACCACTCTTATGGACTCATAATATGACACTTGTGGTGTTTGCTCTGTTGCTGCACAATTCCCAGTGACTTTCTGTGGAGCTTAAGCATGTAAATCCTACATAAATACATAAATTGGTTATTTCATAAAGAAGCACCCTGCTCATAATTTTTCTAGGAAGAAATGGTTCGAGAACAGCTGGAAGTGGGGAGGGTTGAAGGTTGATTCTTTTTTCTTTCTATTTACCCAAGTCATATTCTCTGTATGCAACATCAGATTGAGGTGTCCCTTGCAAGACCAGAGCAGGTCCCCAACAGGGACTTGCAGCAGAGCCACATTCAGCACAACAATATTTCTGTGACAGTGTGACAGATCCCTGGCTGGATGTTCTTGCTATGGTTGAAAGGTGAGTCTCACCTCCCATATTTCATTAATACTCCCTGCAAGCCTCACCCATGGGAAGTTGGGAGTGTGTTTGTCACCTCTAGAGGTGGCAAAACCCACCCAGTGTCTGGGAGCAAAAGGAGCTGCTGGAAGTATTTCTGCACTGCACAGGCAGTTCCCAAAAGCCAGCAAGGAGTCTAAGCCTCCTAAAACCAATTTTTTTTTTTTTTTTGGTAATGGGTGGAGGTGGGAGGAGTTCTCCAACCCCCACTGCAAGTTATCCAAGGTGAGTCTCAACTATATTGCTGTGCTTCCAAATAAAAAATATCATTGCTTACACATAGTATTTATATGTTCCTCCACCCTGGTTTTGGCTCCTTCCCACTTTTCTTCAGAATCTGCAGGCTGAAAAGGGCCATTCAGGGAGGCTCAGCAACGCGAGCACGGCTCCAGCCCCGCTGCCAGCTCCCGGCTCCGGAGTGAGCACAACAGATTTTCAGCAGGAGAAAAAGCTTTCTTGGCCTGTGTTAACATTTTCACTTCTCACACTCAGACTATGTTTCCTTGGGCTTTTTTTTTTTTTTCCTCTCCTTTCCTCTTTTGATACTAACCATTGTAATAGAGACCATAGCAGCAACCAGGCAGCAGAGCTGCAGCCCATGTAAACTCCAGCTGAATTCTCTATGTCCACATAAGCCTGAGGAAGCAGCACCTTCTTCCCACGACCCCTTTTCTGAGATTACACTAAACTGAAGTATGTGGCTCTTGGTTTCTGCTCCTGAAACATATTTGTAGCTGGTTCGCTACCAATAAGTGCAAAATGGAAAATAAACACGAATATGCATTTCCCTGTTGTGGATTTGGGCATATGATTCCATTGTGGGGTTTTTTTTCCTTGTTGGAAACTGAATTTCTTGCTCTCTACAGTATATTAACTGTGTCCTTGTGATCAGATCTTCAGCCAGGACAAAACAGTGTGGCTCCACTTACTCACTGGATCATGGCTGATTTGCATTTCACAGCCAATTCACCTCTCAATTCCAGTGCCCTACAGGCTTGTATGAACACAATTCCAGTGTCCCCATAATTGCTATGAAACTGACTTTCAGGGGAAATTTGAAATCTCTTCACCATATGTCAACTCTCTGAAGACATTGTTAGACTCTTGGATTGACACCCTCTAGTTATCAATGCAGGTAGTCTGGGCAGAACTGGGACAGAAGCTATTCATTGGTCAGTATGTTCAAAGATAAGCTGAACCTGGTGGGAGAAGCACATGGAGAACTCTGGAGCACACAGAGTGACCTTGAGCCTTTTGCCAAGTCACCAAGCCAGGCAACACCACAAACTCCACAGCTGCTGCTTTTTAAGCATGTTGTCACTGGGATAAAACTGGGATTTCCCAACTCCTGCAGCCAAAAATACTACCCAATTGTAATGGCTTTTGGACATAGCCAGTATCAAAACAGAGGAGAAAAGAGAAAAGTTGTGCTCCTCTCCCAGTACTTCTGCTGGCTGTGCAGGAGACAACTCTCCCCCCCACCCTGAAGGCACCAGGGTCCATTTGCTGTGATTCAAGGTCATGTTTGTTGTACACAAACACTCCTCCAGCCTTTGGGAACCTACAAAAATATTTGTGAGTGCAGTGCACACAGTATCACAAAGATCTACCTGTGAAGGAAATGTTTATGGAGAAGCATATCATTATTGTCTTGGTTTTGAAAATATGCTTTATACAACCAGGGCACTGGACTCTGGTGGCCAATTGCCAAATGTGGATGCCAAGTGAGTGAAGGATGCATCACACAGATTGCCCAGGGGCTGGCTGGGGTGATTCAATAGCTCCTTAAAAACATGAAGGAGAAAATGCTGAGGGCCTGGTCCCATGCCAGGGTTTGTGGTGGGGATGCCAGGGTGCTGAACAGCCATTCCCATCATTTCAATCCCAAGCTGCATCTCCTCTCCAGGTGGAGTGGGACAAAGAAGCCAGAAAGAGAAGCTGGGTTTGTGCAAGATTTTGCATGGGTAACAGGGAGTAATGGCAAGCTGGGGGGAAGCTCTGCAATAAACCAAACTATGGGAAAGACACCATGCTCTTTGCTCCCACAGCAACACCCAGAGCTACACCTGAGGACTGCTCATAAATCCCAACCCATCTTCACTCTCCAAAACGTCCCTGAAGCAAAGAGTGGTGCTACCTGCCCTGATGTAACCAGAGCTTGTTCTGGTGAGCTTGGCAGAACAGCCCCCAAGAGCAAAACCAGGCCACAGTGTCTGCCTGGCATCCACCACAGCACTCCAAGTGCTGCCCAGTTCCAGGGATCTTACAAGCTTTTCTTCTCCCTATGCGCTTGCCATGTGTGTTTTCTTTGGCTGCCTCGCCCCAATCTCCTTTTCATTTCTAATTTTTGAATTCAATCTCTTCACACACAGCAATTGGCTCCAGTTGGAGCAGACACAGGTTCTCACTTGTTCCAGCCAGAGCCATGGACCATGGGGTGCTCTGAGTCGTGAAGAGGAGGAAAATGGTGACAGAGAAGAAGAGACTGACAGACCCAGGTGGATAAAGGATAAGGTGAGTGGAGGGGACTGGGGCGTGGGGATGCTGGCCCGAGGGATTTGTGGAGCTGGGTGAGCTCCACTTTCCTCAAACAGCTTTCTGTTGTCCACCCAAAGGGACATCATGTTTTTTAAAAACCCCAGCAAATCACATGTGCCAGTGGGATACAAAACACAGTGTTGTTCATGGTTGGGTTTTTCACCCAGGACTGGTTTTGACTGTATTTTTCCTGTTGTTTATTGTCACTTGTGGTGTGTGTGTAAGCTGGTGTCAGCATGCTCTGGTGAAATGAGACACTGGTGGTTTGGTTTGCTTGCTCTTCTCCAGGAAATGTGGCTCCCTTGTGGCAGCCTGGTCCTGTCACTCTCTTCTGCCTCATCATGTAAATGCAGAGGATGTGATGGTGTCTGTGCTAAAAGCCATGACAGAACTGCATGGAAGGGATGGACCCAAGATCATACAGAGGACTGTGGTGGAGGTGGGCACAGAATCCAGCTCTTTGCCTCAAACACAGCCCTCGTCCTCACACAGGGACAAGAAACTCTTTGCCATGCAAGCCACTGAGGGAACTTTGAAGGGGTAAAGCCCTGAAGTGGTGGCCATCCATACACCACGCTCTGCACCACACCTGCATCTGCACTGGGACAAACCTCATAACCCAAAGGCAATTAACAGGTGCACTGAAGTTGGCTAAAGAATTAGATAACATCCTCTCTCCTCCTTCAAGGGCTTACTGCTTGTTAAATGTCTACTACAGGACACTGCCAACTTGGTCAAGCAGGGTTCTATAAGGATCTTCACAAACATCACTGCTCCCATCTATAATGTCACCAATGTCCTTAGGACAAGGTTAAAAATCTCCAGTCTTAAGGCTAATGTGGTTTCTCAAGACCTCTTTTCAATTTTGCTTTGGTAGGTGACTTACTCTTTACTTCTATTTATTTTACAGCATGGAAGAGTCCCGTTATGAAATAAAACACTTCTGACCAAAGACACATATTGCTTCTGAAATGCTGCCCAAACACAGGCCAAAAACTGTCTAAGCCACTCAGAAAGGCTCAGAAGTGAGCCACAGAGCTTGTCCCTGCCCCTGGGGAACTTCCCAACCTCCTACTTTGTCACCATCTTTCTAAACCTTGTGTCACAAGCAGATGAAAGGAGATGTCTTTTGAGAGGGAACAGACCATAGTCACCCCTGTGACTGTGGTAGCCTGGCACTGGAGGAGTTAAACCAGCAGCGCCTCTGAGAGGCTGGAAACCACAAAGGTGTGCAAATGGCAGCCAGCCTGTCAGAAGTGCTGAGTTTGCCCAGGGACTGCTAAATTCCTGCCTCTCCCCATGCAGTTGACATCTCCATCCCCACCAGCTTGCTGGCTGCCTTCCCTTCCCTGCAGAGCTGGGAGAGAGAAATGAAAACACAGATGACTATGAGGAGAAAACGCTCCCAAAAGGTGGCTTCTGGCACAGGAGGGTTTGCCACGTCACGGGCACTTCTTGGCTTCAGCCCTACAAGCAGCTCCCACCGAGGCAGCCAGCAGCCTGTGAGGAGGAGGAGGATGGAAAAGTACCAGGGAGTGCTCGCTCCCAGCCTTCCTCCTCCTCCTCCTC
>VZRH01003307.1:161798-173583 GCA_013397555.1 Urocynchramus pylzowi | reverse complement strand
AGGAGAGAGAATGTGTGGAGCTCTGGGAGCAGCTGGTCTTGGTGCTGTGACTGTGCCAAGTCTGAAGTCTCACCTGAAGAGTCCTGGCATTACATCATGTTTGGGCTCCTCATCCTCTCTGAGGTGGCAGGTCCCCTTCTGGGGACAGTGACGTTACCCTTGCAGCCTGACATCAGCATCATTACATCAAGTCTCACCTTCTTGCCCACTCTCAGCTGTCCCAGGGCTGTGAGAGTCAAGTCACCATTAACTTGTCCTTCAGAGGGAGCAGTTTTGACACGGTTTTGGCACAGGAACTGTGCTGGAGCAGCATCATTCCTGAGCAGGTATCAAGGCTCTTGCCCCCAGGCCCTCAGGCAGCTCTGCTGCAGCATCAAAGTCAACTCACTCCTGCATTTTGCTGAAACTCTACAGCATTAGGGCAATGCTTGCTGTCTGCTTCTCTGAAGAACAGGACAAACCTCACTCAAAATTCAAAGGGGCAGCTTAGGGCTGTGAGTAGAGCCACCCCTCTGCCTCCCCCAGCCCTCAAGGCAGGGCTGGCCAGGGGCTTCTGCAGCAGTGTGGGGTGTCCCAGGCTGAGCCCCAGCAGCTGCCCCAGCCCTGTGCACAGAGGCTTGTTTCTGGGAATGCTGCATCTGGCAGGGCCCTTCCCACTTCACAAATATTGACACTGGGATCTCAACATCCTGGCTGAGGAGTAACATTTCCAGAGAGGCCTTGATCTGCAGAGCTGCTCTGATAAAGATGGGGGAATTTGGATTTTAGTCCTTTGCTTTCCTCTCCACTGTAGCAACTCCTCAGCTGGACCTGTCCAACCCTGACCCAGATTCAGGCACCAGGAACCTCTGGAGAGAGGCACAGAAATGCCTCCTTGGAGCTGCAGCCACCTCTTTGCAGGCCAGTGGGGGATATTTCCCAAAAATGTACAGATGCCAGGAGGCAGCAGTCGTCAAAGGGAGACCTGTTCAGGGCTCCAAGCACGGTCCCAGCTGGGTTTTTAAGAAAGCAGCAGCAGTCAGCAAAGCAGAAGTGTACAGATGGCTGGGAAGGTGTTCTGAGGACTTGTCCCCTGCAGCCTTGCTGGGTCCAGCGCTGGCAGGGAGTGCAGAACTGACCCCAGCACAGACAAAAAGGCCTGGGGCAGTTCAAAATGTTCTCCCCTAACACAAGAACAAGCCAAGGCAAGTTTTTCTTACCAGCCACACTGTATGTGCCTCAACCCAGGCTCAAATGTCTGTTGTTCATCCTTTTCACCTAGAAACTCAGCAGAGGGCAGAAAGAGACATCAGCCTGAGGGAAGGGCCCAGCAGCACCGAGCTAAGGAAAAGGAGGAGGCTGTCTGCAGGTGTGTTTAATAATGGAGACCCATATGAGCATCTCCCTGACTCTGGATGCTTCTCTGAGAACTCCAGTCCAGTGCTGGGGGAAGGATGAGAGAGGTCACAACCTCCTCTCTAGCCATGGTCTTGGTAATGGAATGTTTATCTACCCCCCTGAGTACTCAGAGCTAAAAGGTGAGGCAGGTTATATATTCCACTGGCAGAAAAAGTAGAGTGTGCTATTAGGAGTAACCCTGAGGATATTTCTGGACCTTTTGACCTAAACTCCAGCTCCACCTACCCAACCTACAATCCAGAAAGAGAAATGTCCTCTCTTCTGCAGCAAACAAAAAGACACATCTGTTGAAGACTGGAAAACAAAGACAGGAATGATGGAGCCAGAGGATGAGATTTCATAGTTAAACTGAAAAAGAAAGAGAAAGACTAATAATAAATGCAAGAGAAGTGGAAGGAACAAGCTTCCTACTCACTGCCAACCCTGAGGTTGGATAATTTATCGAGGTTTCCATGTGTCATGCCTCAAGAAGCCCCCTACACTCTTTTCCATTTGTACAGGTTTGCAGCTGAGTTCTGGCAGCTCCAGCAGTTGCAGATAGCAACATCCAGCTCTGATCTTACATCCACATCTGTTTTATGTGGGTCTGTGTAATTACTGCCCAGCTGAGTGAAGCTTTTAGTGGGGTTTTGGTTTTGAGATTGACTTTTTTACAACATTTTCTTGTTTACCAGAATGAAACCTCTTTCACTTGCAAATTAAGAAGTGAGATATAAATGGGAAAGGGAAAATGAATATTCTGGGCAGGGCTGAGAGGGTTAAGAGGCTCAAGGGGATTCTTGTGTTAATGAGATGACAGAAGAGGCCAAGAGATGAGTATACACTTCTTGCTGAGGACTGAAAACCAGTCTGTAAGAAAAGCCCACTGCCTGCTGTGAATGTTCTTGGACAGTCTGCTTAAAAAATGACCTCTGGGCTGTTGCATGCCAGCAGAGCCAAGTCTCCCTGCTATTCCTTTATTCCTCAGCTGAAGCTGCTCAGCCTGGAGGATTCCTGGAAAGCTCTTTGCCACCAAGTGCCTTGGCCTAGTCCTCTGCAGAGGCTTTAAATTACCAGCACAGTGGCCATGACCTTTGGGGTGGGAAGTACAGAAGGTGTTTCTTCCAGCTTTCTGGAGAAAGCCTTTACCCCTCCAGAAATAAGTGACTCTGTGTGGGGAGCACCTCAGTCACCCCTCAGCACTGAGAGGCACAGGTTCATCCCTCCTGTTTTTCAGCAAAGCCTGTCCAGAGGACGAGCCATACCCAGAGCAGCCCTTTCCATGGGTCAGGTTCCTGCTGCTGTTTCTGTTGAGCTTTCTTTTCACCATCAACAAATCAGCTCAATATTTCCTTGTGAAGGGGCATTGCTGTGCTCAGGTCAAAAGCCTCTCCAGTGACCTCTCCCACCTCCAAAGCACCTGGCACATCCCACCAAGCCCAGAGAAGCTTTTTGAAGGAGGCAGGTGAAGCTACACCTGCTACCAGAGCCTATTTGCTTCCTGCTCTTTGCACTCCCTCATCCACTCCCTGCCTCTTCCTCGCTGACCTCAGACAAGCAAACACTTTCCACTGCAACAACACAAATGCCATAAAAAAATCTTGTTCCACAAAAAGAGCAAACAAAGCTACAGGAGAAACTCTCTGAAGAACTTCCCCCGAACAGCAAATTTCCCTGGGGGGTCAGGGAGACCTCCAGGCTTCCCTGCTGCCCCAGGCAGAGGTGGCCAGCCCCCCTTGGGAGCTGAGCAGGGAGCTGGGAGTGCTCAGTGTACGTCACCTCTGCCAGAGCAAGAGGGTGCCAGACCGTCAATACCCAGCCCAGCAAACCTGCCGGGCTTGACGTAACCCCTGCCGAGCTTCCAAGGTCAACAGTGACCTGTTTGCACTGTGCAGGGTGAGAAGAGGCATTCTGGGAGAAAGGCAAACAGAGGAGATGTCCCATGACCGTACAAAAGGGGCTGTATTCCTGTGTTGCTCCGTCCCAAGTTGGGAGGAACATAAAATTAGCGCTGTTTTCATTTATTCATTGTACAAACATTCTGTGTCGTGCCCACCCCCACGTTTCCTTGCTGAGCCTGCAAGTCTCCATCAGGGAGGCTGGGAGGGGGGCAAAGTTAGGTTCAGTCCAAGCAGCTGATTAACAAGGTGAGGTGAGGGCATGGATGTGGCAAGTGGGGAAAAAAGGAGAAAGGGACAGCCGTGAGTTGTGTGTGAGGGCAGGGAGCTGTGCACAGCCTCACCCTGGCCAAGGGAGCAAATCCACACTGTGCCTCCTGTACAAAAGCTGTTTCACTGTCACCAGGGATGGCCAGGAAGGCTGGACATGTGTCACACACTGTGAGCATGGAGCTGGGCAGCTCCATGAGGGACAGCAAGTCCCTTGTGCCCCATGGACTCTGAAGCCACGTCTCATCCCATCAACAGCCCTGTGCCACCCCGGGCTGCCATCTCGCCACTGCCCTCTCCCCTCACCTAGGAGATGTCAGTCCTTCCCTGCACCTCAAAACACAAGAGCAAGTGTCCCTGGGAGCCCTGCAGAAGAACAGAGGGATGAGCAGCCCCAGGACTCTGGCCATCCCCGCTGTGTACCAAGCTCCAGCCCAAGTGCTGGTGTGAGCCCTGACACCACATATTTTAATCTGGTGGTGCCCATCACCTCCAGACCTTCCCTTTGGCCATCCAAGGATGAAGATGAGATGGTGGGCAGCCAGGGTAAGCATAAGAGGCCTCATCTTGGTGATCCAGTGTTGTCCAAATCTTTACCCAAACCATACTCACCCACTCCCTTCACACAGCCCCATTGCACAACCGGAAAGACACCAAGGGGACAAGAGAAGCAAAAAGAAGAAAATATTTTTTAAAAAATCCATTGCCAAACAAACCTTGGTCTGTGTGCACCATCCCACCCGCCAGCCCCGGATTCTATTTTTGTCAGGGGATGGACAAGCCACAATATTGGGGTGGGGGCGAGCCCCGCTGTTTACGGCTGCCAGCGCTGGGACGGGCTGAGAGCAGAAGGCAGCTCATTCAGCAGGAGCCTCCTGGCCACTGCAGGTTCAATGGGTGCTTTGTCCAGCACAGGAGGTTCAGGAAGGGCACAGTTTCCAATCTGGGATGCAAACAGGGCTGAGAGAAGATGTGTGTGTGTGTATGGGGTTGGCTCTTTAAATGTGGGGTGAGTTTTCCACCTGCACCGACAAGGCTGATATTCACACTGGAATAAAAGGGAATAAAGGGGCACAGGTGCTGTGTTTGGTGGGGAGGTTCCTCTGTGTCCTTTTTACCCCCAGATGTTGACTCATTTCTTTTCACTCCCCTTCCATGCTTTCGGGATAAAATTTAAGTAGGCAAAACCTCTCCTGGGAGGTTTTAGGCCCCTCCTAATTTTTAGCTAGAGGTGTGTCAGCACTGTCCATTTTCATCCCTCTGGTGGGACTCCAAAGTGAAACTATACAATGACCCCCCTCATGACCCAGTGACAAAAGCCATGACATGGACAGTTCCACCATGGGATATATTGCACCCCCATCATGGGATTTTGGCTTGGAGAAATGCAGAACCTAAGTGTGAGGGTCAAAGCTGACATTTTGAGGTGGCAGCTTCACCTCTACAGAGCATCACTGCCCATAAAAACAGCTTAGCAGAGCAGCAAACACACTCCTGAACTGCTGCAGCAGATAAGGGCTTTGCTGGCTTTGAAAGAGGGAAGAGGGCTGGGAATGAGGATGTTCTGGCTGTAATACTGGCTTCACCCATAGCCTTGAGCAAGGCACTTTGCTTCTGTGGGCCTCAGTTCAGGGTGGTGTCAGAGATCCAGCAGCACCATGGGGCAGGGAGAGCTTCAATATCGATCACTGAAGGAAATTGTGGCAGCTGATCAAGAAGTGTCTGTTGCAATGTCAGACAACTGACTGTAAAAGCATGAACAATACTTTTTGGAGATGAGTCCAAAGGTCTCGTGGGCTCATGGATTGACCCTAGATCTTCAGAACCTGAAGAGTGTTCATAGACTGAAATCGTGCGCAGACTGAAATTGTGCACCCCACTCTCCCTGTGCACAGAGCACCTGGGATCCCACAGCCCCTTCTCATGTCCCCAGTGGTTTTCTAAAAATGCCAAATTATCTTTTAACAGAACACAATAATTCCAGAAACTGTCAGTGTTTTAGGGATACAATACCCCCCTTTTCATTCCGAGTAACACAAGCTGAGAGCTGTGAGATGAGTGCTCTGGTAGTTGTAGGAAAGGAGCAGCAGTTCCTTCGTCCTGGCCAAGGGAGCAATCCACACTGTGCCTCCTGTACAAAAGCTGTTTCACTGTCACCAGGGATGGCCAGGAAGGCTGGACATGTGTCACACACTGTGAGCATGGAGCTGGGCAGCTCCATGAGGGACAGCAAGTCCCTTGTGCCCCATGGGCTCTGAAGCCACGTCTCATCCCATCAACAGCCCTGTGCCACCCCGGGCTGCCACCTCGGCACTGCCCTCTCCCCTCACCTAGGAGATGTCAGCCCTTCCCTGCACCTCAAAACACAAGAGCAAGTGTCCCTGGGTTTAAAATTGCTTTTAAACAATTTTTAAAAGCAGTTTGAAAGATTTATTCTTTATTCTAGTATTTTTCTATTTATTTTTTCTTTCCCTCTCTCTCTCGGCCCAAGCCCACCTTTGATTGTTTTTGAAAACTACAATTATCACCCTAATCAACACAACCTTTTATCTGTCTGGTGTTTTTCCCTTTTCTGGACATTTTCATTCAGTGACTGCTTTCACTATATAAATTCTGGATATTCAATAGTTTTCACAGAAAAGCTATTATCTACTTTTCCTTGGCCACAGGGTTTGTTCTCTGTTCAAATATTCATGCTCCCTGAAGGCTAAACTTGACTGGGAATAGACATAAGCCTCCTTTTAACTTTATAATGACATGTAAAAATCTTACCTAACTGCAAGCACTTTTGCAATGTGTTACCTGTATTTCAAAGAGCCATGAACTGTTGCTTTCCTTCTTTATACAAAAAACAAAAGTCATCTATGTGACTTTTTTTTGACCTGGCCGCTCCTCAGCTTAAAGAACAAACAAACACAAGAGCAGTTTATGAATCACAATTTCTCTGAACATATTTAGCTGTTTTTCCAGTCCTTCCTCATGCAGACAAAAAAACTGGGACAGCCAGCAGGTACTGAACAGTTCCTATCCCTTTTCTGAAGCTGCTAAGAAACCACTATGTGTGGAGCATCACATTTTCCTAACCGGTCAACTCTGAAGTGGAATTTTCTCTGTTCCCTGGCTTAAGCTCACCAAAGGTTCAAATGAGGTTTTCTTTGCCAAACCACGGCAGCATACAGAGGGCTCACTTATTCCACAGCAAAACAACTAAACATGTACATTTCCCAAAAGATCTTTATGTTACGGGGAGAAAGGGCTGTGGTCAGGCATGAGCTGTTTCGGAGTGCCTCACATACGTGAGTCTGAGCAAAATCAGCCAGGTCACATTTTATAGATCCTGTCTATGTGTCTTTTATACCCAGCTGGAAATACCAAGTCCTGCCTAGAGCATGAGCTGTCATGCCCCATCTGCAGTGTGTTTTGCCTGTCTCCCTTCATTGCCATGGCTACGCTGTGCTGTCCATGAGGAAACACCCCAGCTAGAGCGGGGAGGAGGCAGGTGATGATCCAGCACAGCCCTGTCTGCCCCAGCCCACCCAGCACCTGCAGGTGGTGGCAGCCCTTGGATGGATCCAATGCCCTTTGAGTAGGGCCCTGGCTCATCTCAGCAGATGAAGAATTAAATTTGATGTGAACAGACAGGGCTGGTATAGACTGACAGGCTTGTGAGGTGGGGGAAGCAAGCACAAATACAAACTGGGCAGAGAACAGATTGAGAGTTTGCTCTCACTGAGGAGCAGGACTTGGTGTTGGTGGATAAGAAGCTCAGAATGACCCAACAATGGGCACTTGCAGCCCAGAAAGCCAAACATGTCCTGGGCTGCACCAAAAGCAGTGTTTCAGGTGGCAAAGACACTGTCCTTTCCAATGTCCTTTCCAAAGGTTTCCCTCATTGCCCTTTGGATTTTTAACACATGGGCATCTGGAAAGTTCTGAAATTGGTAGCTAGGGCTGCACTACTGGGGGAAAAAAGATGTGGGGGGATAATCCAAAGGGAAATTCACAACCAAAATTTGGTATTGAGTCTCTGAGTTGGAATAAGGTACTTGCAGGAAGAAGTGAGGCTCCATGCTCTGTGGTCTGGGAGCAGTACCTGTCAGGATGATGGATGCAGGGCTGGTGGTTATGAGCCTCAGGTTAAAAAGTGAGGCAGTCAAGGAAGCAAGTTTTGAAGTGAGGCATGGGACCAAAATAATTTATGGAGAGAGGAGAAACTATTATATCACAAATCAGACAGAAAAGCAGGATCTTGGGAAAAGAGCGGGAAGTGCAGATATTAAAGATCATATTAAAAGAGAAATGGAAGGAGAGATACTGAGGGCAGCCGTGTGCTCTGGTGCACAGGGGGACCTGCCTGTGCTCAGTTTCAGACTTTACCTTTACTTTAGGCTGGTGGCTCTCTCTTTCATGCTAGAAACAACAGATTTTTTAAACAAAAGCACTTTTCTCAACTGTGAACACCTCAGCAGTTTCTCACCTGCTCCCAGCTGTCATCTGGCCCCTTCACAAGCCAAGGTGTAGGGCTGCAGTCACAGACCCATTTCCTCCTCCCCAGTCACAGCTTTTTATCCATCTCAAAGGTACCAGCAGCCCCACAGAATAAAAAAACTAAAAAGAAAACACATTACAGTTCTCTCAGCACTTTCTCACAACTTCACTACTGCCAAGGATTTAGTTATGGAATCCCCCTCAGTTTTGGGATAGTCTCTTCAGGCTCCACCATTACTAGGTGTGTGTACAAGCTCTCCATTTCCCCCCAGTTCACCCCAAATAACCTTTAAGCAAACTTATTCCCAGACGCCTCCTTTTTCTGCCTTTATATCACTTATCAGTTACTGATGCTCCAGGTGCTTCCCTTTTCCAGGAGCATCCTTTCCTTCCCTCCATCACTTGCCTCCCTACCTCAGCTGCAAGTGAACTTCAGCCATGCAGAAGTTCCCTGAACTGTCCTGTTTGCTGCTGGTTTTGGGCTTCCCAGTGGATCTGCTCCTTTCTGCTCAGACTGCAGTGATATTGACTGCACTGCAGACACACACACTTTGCTCAGGTTCCTTAATTAGCTTCATCTTATTTTAGTTTGTATAAACCATGTTCTCTTTTTATTACACAAACTATTTCTTCTCTCTCAACCACTTGTGGTGCCCCAGCCAGTTTGCTTCCAAACCAGAGGGCTAAATTTAATCCCCCACTCCCCATTTGGCTTTCTCCACTTACAGTATTTTTTTCAGTAATGCTTTTTTTCCCCTTTCTTTTCTTTTCTGGGTTGGGTGTTTGGTTTGGGTTTTGTTGTTTTTTTTTTTTTTTTTTTCCCTCCTTCTTTCCAAGAGGCTGGGCTTCCTTTTTGGTCCATAAGCCCTCCTATTTCCCCCTGCCCCCTGGATGCCTGCCTACCTTTACTCTAAAATCCAGAGGAGGATCCAATACACTTAGAGTGCCAGCTCTTCAAGAGGTATCTAAGGAGGCTGACAGGAGTTTGATGGTCTCTTTTGCAGCCAGTGGCAGCTAATGTGGTCTGAAACCCTCTCTCTCTTTTTTGCCATTCACACACAGTACTTACTCTTCAAGCTTGCTGCTGCTGCCACTGCCTGAAAGGACCTGAAATACCACATAGGGAATTTTGATTTCTTCTGGGGAACCTGGGAAGGGAAAAAAAACCCCAAAAACGCAGGAAAACTCATCTGGAGATTGTGAAGAAGACATACAGTAACAGCAAGAAGTGGCAAGCTCTTTACTTCTTGAACACTGAAAAAGACCTCATTTCTCTGCCAGGTGTATGGGACTTAGATTCTGGAAGCACTGCACTGAACTGTTAAAGGTAACGTATTGCACTTTCCTCCCTTCTCTCTCTTTGGTGTCTTTTCCTTAACTTTCCTAAGTGCTCTACAGAAGCAGGCTCTCAGTGGATTGGTTATTTCCCTGCTGAGCAACCAGCAGAGAAATGTGAGATAAGTTGTAAAATTGATTGAGCCAGAGCTTCTCCCTCCTGCAAGCAGCGCTGCTGTGAAGGGGAGCCCGTGCCCGGGCTTCACCTCGGCACGATGGGTCCCACCAGCACCCCACTCCTTATGGGGAGCAGACCCACAGCCTGGGGCAACAGCTGTGTGCCAGGTTTGTTGGGTGGCTCGGGGAAGGGAGGGAAAGCAAGGATGGATTCAGAGATCCTACAGTCAGAGCCATGAGGTGGGAGAGCAGAGACAGGGTTATCCCCATTCTCCCTCCGAGCCATCGGTGTTTGTTTGTGGTGGATTTCAGCTGCTGCTGGAGCTCAGGTGAAGTGTCTGATCCTGTTCCCGAGCTCTGGGGACAGAGGCTGCTGTCCTGCTGATTTGTGGCAAGTGTCCCAACCAGCGCTGGGGTTTCCTGTGGCCATGGCTTTGCTCGGTGTCATTGCTCTGCCACAGGGCAGGCAAAGGGTGGCCCCTGAGCTGGAGGGGTGCTGAGCTCTGGAGGGGCTGACAAATTCAGAAAGAGAATGAAAAGAACCAGGGTGCCCGAGGGTTTGACAGCTCTCTCCTTACGTGAGGATGTCAGGGACTGGCGGCTGGCAGAGTCCCCTGGGCTGCTTCCAGCAAGCTGCTCCGGGTGTTCCTCAGTACCTGCCCGTTTTCCGAAGCCATTCACAGATTAAGTATATTTTTAGCAATAGTTTTCAGGGAGCTGAGCTCTTCTCCAGAAGTAGAGCGAGCAAGAAAAGGTTTTATTTGTCAGAATCTCTATCAGAAATTACTTCTTTCCATTCATTTACTACTTTTTAAGACTTCTCATTTACATCTTGTGCTCAGTAGAGCTCTGCGCACAGAATAAAGAGTACATTTTAACCTTTCCCTTTTGAGCTGTTTAGCTAAAAAGACGTCAGTTTGTTAAGCTTTCCTTGGTTTCTAAAATAGCTTTGCCAGATGTGGAAAAGGGGAAACATCCCACAATGAAATAGTTGGGAGAGAGGAATTTCTTAGCATTCCTCACTACTTTGGTTTCCATCTATAAGCTCCTGGTAAAGGATGTTGGCTGGGCAGAGGGGCCAGTGGTTTGGGGACTGAAATTTGTGGGATTTCAAATCCTGCAAAGGCACTATTGGTAGCTGAACTATTCCTTTCTTTGCTTTGGTTGTTTGATGTTATATTTTCCTGCTGACTTGAAGAGACTGTATCTACCCTGACAGGTCAAAGGGGACATTGCCCCTTTCTGAGATGTTTCAAGTTGTTGTCAGAGTGGAAAAGGGGAGGCATCACCTCCCACCATCACTGGCTGGGACAGAGGCTGAGCTCTTTCTGCAGCCTGGGCAGTCTTTGGAGGGGCACTCCATCTGTTCCACTTGAACTGCTGTTTAATGTTTCATATAATCACCTCCGTGTGCAGTAGCCAGGTTTGACAGCAGCACGAGGCCTGGAGGATGGACGGGCAAAGAGAGCAGACAGGATAGGAAATTGAGGGTGTGAAAGAGGTGGAGGGAAAAACTTACTAAGGAAAAGGGGACACTAAACAAAATTCAGCAGACTTAGATTCCATCAGAGCAAACTGCAGCTCATCACTGTAAAACCCTCCCAATAAGTGAGGAACATTAAGAGGTTTAAAGGAAAAGAGAATGGATGGTATCACTTTAAAGACAGAAACAAAGGTACATGAAAAAAAGGTTAGATTGTTATTAAGTGCTCTGGTCTCACCCAGGAATGCACATAATGATTAGGAGCTCCAGAACTCCAAAATCCGCTCCATTGTTGGTCTTTGCTTTCCTCTTCCCTCTCCGGGGCAGATTCTCTGCACAGACCCAGTGACTTCACTGCCTTCCCATGCTGCTGACACCCAGCAGCAACGTGGGCTGGTGGAGGGCCAGCTGGTCCCATTTTCAAAATCAACGGGACCTTTCTTAGCTGCCTGAGGCATCTTTTCCACCACCTCCCGCCTCCATCTCCTTGCTTCCCCCTTTCCCTCGCCAGTGGTGGGATAGCTGCTCTACCACAAGACATCCTAACCCAAGCTGCTCTCCTCCGCCTCCTCCTCCTCCTTTCCCCCCCTTCCCGAGCCCTCTGCAGCCTCCACGTGTGGAACAAGCCGGGCTGTGTGTGCTGCTCTCAGGCAGCTTCCCAGCATCAGCAACAAAAGCCGTGTTCATAGCGGCCCTGGACCACATAGGGAGCCAGCGCACGACGGCTGCCGAGCAGCCCAGAGCAGCCGGGGCTGTTTAAAGAGTGAAGGAGAGAGAGGGATGGCAAAGAGAGGGAGCTGCTATATATTAAAAAAAA
>VZRH01003307.1:110850-154947 GCA_013397555.1 Urocynchramus pylzowi | reverse complement strand
AAAAAAAAAAAAAGGGCTGTGATTCAGTTTTGGACTGAGCAATGGATCCCACATGGTTAAAATTTTATCCTTTTATCTTTGTTGCTTTTTTCAGTAAGTGTTTGTTTGAAGGATTTTCTTGGTGAAGTTTTGGCCTGAGCCAAGATGAGAATCTCAGGGCAAGGAATTGAAACTCTTCTGCCACTTATTCTCTCTCTTACCATGCAGAGTCCCATTACCTTTCCTCCTGGGTGGGTGAATGCATCACACAGAGAACAACATCCACTGCAGGGAGAACAATTTCTTAGGCATCTTTTCTATCACATTGCTCCTTTCTTTCTGGCTCCCTTGCCAATCTCATAAAATAGGACTTAAATCTTTTGAGGTCTCTGATGGATGATCCTTCTCTGTGGCAGCCCCAAAACAAGCTTGTTTGGCTGTGAACCATTCTGTCCTTATCTTCTTTCTCGTCGTGGTTTCTTCTCCTCTGTACAATTTGGCTTTGTTCTAAAGCCTCACCACAGCAGAAGAGCACAAGAGAGAGATTTATTTTCTGCCTGGAGTCCCCATTGGTTTCTTCCCAGGAAGAAAAGGACAGTCTGAACCAAAGGCAGGAATTACTGTTTGGACAAAGTGACCTGACAAGTGAATAGGAGCAGTGGATGAGTGTCCGTGGCCAGTGGAAGTGCCCCCAGCACAGAGAGCTGAGCATCCCTCGGTGTTCCCTGCACAGTGAAACCCCCTTGGAATGACTGGTGCAGGACAGGACAGGACTGCACTCTGTTCCCCAAAAGGAACAGACCAGGACTAAATTAAACAGAGAACTTATTGACTGAGCCAGTTAAATTAAACACACACTGTGTGTCCTAGCTTACAGTGAAGAGAGCACTGCACACCAGAATGGTTTCCTGGTACAGGAACAGTTTGAGCACACAAAAAAGGAAGGAACTGTGCAGGCATGCAATGCTATGAAGATGCTCAAAGGTCTGGAGCACTTCTTCTTTAGAGACTGGCTGGGAGAGCTGGGAGTGTTCAGCCTGGAGAAGAGAAGGCTCCAGGGAGATCTTAGAGCACCTTCCAGTACCTAAAGGGACTACAAGAGAGCTGGAGAGGGACTTGGGACAGGAACATGTAGTGACAGGACAAGAGGGAATGGACTCAAACTGACAGAGAGGAGTTTAGATTAGATATTAACAAGAAATCCTTTCCTGTGAGGGTGGTGAGACACCAGTACAGGTTGCCCAGAGAAGCTGTGGATGCCCCATGGCTGGAAGTGTTCAAGGCCACGTTGGACAGGGCCTTGAGCAAAGTGGTCTAGTGAAGGGTGCCCCTGTCCACAGCAGAGGGGTTGGCACTTGATGATCTTTAACATCCCATCAAACCCAAAACATTCTATCATTCTATGAGGTGCCAGGAGATGGCAATGGCTGGGAGAGTGACTGGGGATGAATATAAAGGGAAAACATGAAAGAAGAGATTATCTGGTGAGACATCAGCAGGGCCTTAAGCCATGCACACACTGACAGGAAAGCCCCTGGCTTGTGGAGCCAGGCAGCAGCCTGGGGCACTGCCCCTGCTCAGCACCCGCCGCTGCTTGGCTCCATCCCTGGACGGGACCAAGAGGCAGCTCTTTGTCCGTGCTCCACAAAATCTTTCACCACTGCTGAAGCTGTCAAGAGGGGGACAAAGTGGTCTGGGAGAGCTGGTTGAGGAGGAAATGAGAGGAGACAGCGAACCATTCTCCTGCTGTCATGCATGAGGCAGTTTCAGGGGGTGCAATGCCCAGCCATTGATTAAGTTTTCCTAGAACCAGAGATGGGAGTGAAAAGCTGCTTCTCTTCCTTAATCCTTCCTGTACCATTCAACCTCCTGGAGAAATACAAGCTGGCATGAATGTTTTGTGCTCAATTTAGTTGTCAGAGGTTTGCTGGCAGAGGAAATGGAGAAGTAGGAGAGTCTTGTTCAACACAGCCAAGGCAGCAAAACCCTCATTTACAGTCTGAATGTGAAGCTTGTGGTCTCTTTGTGCTGTGTGCCCTCTCCATAAGCTGGAAGGCAGAGTGAGCCCAGTACCTTCAGAACTGAGAGTGATCATATAATTCCCAGACAACAGACCACTTTGGTGAAAACTCACCCCAATGCTCTGGTAAAGACCCTTCTTTTAACAACACAGTGTGTGAGATCCTTCAGCAGCAGTAGCAAAACTCACACTTTCATTGTGGTTGGAGGTTCACGTTGCTGCCAGAGAAATTATCTGAAGTCCCAGTGAGTAGAGGCTGAGAGGAAAAGCTCTTTTACTCCTTGGACTTCCTCTGCTTGCTTTGCACAAAGAGTGTGTGTGAATATTTGATGTGCATGTGCCTTTCTGAGGAGTCACAAATACTTTGAGGACCTGGATACAGGAGAAAATAGTAATTCCTTGCTTCTCCAATGAAAATGCCAGTGATCTGCTGAGTAAGAAAAGATTGTTCTCCATCTTCTGGAGTTATGAAGGAAAAAAAATATGCCAAGAAACTGGTAGATCTCAAAAGCTGCAGATTATTTATGGCAAATAGTAACAGTCTCTTGGAGCACTGGCACTACATCCTGAACAGCACATGGCAGGATGGCTCCCTTCTTTCAGCCAGTAACCAGAAAACCCCAGGCCCTCTCCCTTGCCATTTGCCCTTTTGTCTTCCAGGTCATCCCAAAGGGAGGATCAGTTTGAGATTCCACCTTCCTAGCAAAACTAAACTGTTCATGTCTTGAATTTATGAGACAGGAAATCTACTTGGGAGGAAAACTGGGGCTGAAACAGCCTCATTTAAGTAAATCTAAGCACAGTGTTTACACAATGTCTGGAATTAATGCAGAGAAAACTTTCAGGTGCCAACTTTGGAAAGAGAAAATGGGGAGCAAAAAGAGGCAGATACTGAGACTGTGATGAAGCTGGAAGCTCTTCCTCCAAGTTGGATGAAAGGTTGCTTTTACTGCTGTTAAGCACCAGCAGCATGCTGTGCTCTCTAAGTCAAGGCCCAGATAGGATATGATTGCTCACCTATCTTTTTTTGTGTCCAAGGTGTGACACTATGAGGAGGTTTAATATCACCAGCTGTGTGTATTCCCAGCATGGGCAGCCTCACCAAAGATCATGGTGGAGTCTGATGAGTGTAGCACCTCAGCAGAAAGTGTCCTCAGCACGAGGCTGCTGCAGTTTTGTATCTTGTGGGAGGTGCCCATTCCTGTGAAAGGACATTAATGCAATGGGTCCATGGGGTCACAACATGTCATCAGTGTGACACAGTGTGTAGAGAGACCCTACAGCCACACACATGTGGCTCTCACCTTGAGCCTCCTGAGGTTGTTGTAATTCCAAGCTAGCATGATGTTTTCTGTCTACCCAGAAAAATCTTTGTGAAGTTGGCAGGAACCAGCTTTGCAATGTCTCTTCCAGTGCCCTGTTAGGTGAACTTCCACATGGTATTTCTTAGGAGCATCCAAGGTGATTTTGGGTAGCAGAGTTTTAACAGTTACCAGATCTGGGCAGTAATGAGCAGAGCCTGTGAAGATTTAGGTCTCCATGCCTACAGATTTTCTAATAAAACATGGTATCAAACACTTTATTACTGTCTGGAAAGCCATCCTTCTGAAGGGCTGAGTTGGGTCAGAGCAGAAGGGTTGTCCATAAACCCTTTAAGGTCTGTTCCAACACAAACCATTCCATGGTTCTTTGGAATCTTCTGCCAGCATAGAAGCACTGCAGAGATTTGCTGTTCTGTAGTCACATTCACATCTTGTTCTGCAGCCAGAGAGGGATGGTTTCACATTGTTAAGGCTACTTCTTTGTACAAATGAGGTTTCAGCCTTCTCCTGAAGTGAGAAGTCAAATTGTTCACTAGGGAAAGTCTCCAGTGCAGCCTGTGCATCATCCACACACTCCAGCAGAGCAATAGGACATCCTCTGGTGGGGGCAAGTGGATGCTGCCTCTCAGATGAGCTTTACCTGTCCTACACAAACTCCTTCCAGATGCCTCAATCTTTTCTTCCTCCTCCTCTGTACTGGGCTTTGGTAGCTTGGCTCCTAGGTGCACAGAAACAACAGCTTTTGTGGTTTTCATGGGATTTATAGGGAGCTGGTGCGTTTGGATGGAAAAAGTTGTCAGTTGAAAAACTCTTATTGACTTCCTTGGATCATGGCCCAAGCTGACATCTTCACACCTCACATCTGGGGAGAATCTGGTTTCTCTTCTTTTGTGTTGTGCTGGTTTTGCTTCCCATGTCTGGGGATGTTTTACTTAAGGCTGACAGCACCTCCAGAAAAAGTGTACAGAGTATAAGGGGACTTTAAGAAGTGCATAATCACCCACCAGTTTCTAAAAATTAGATGTCTAACAGTGCTCCAGGCTCCCTTGCTACCTCACAGAAAAGGATGAACTCCTCTTTAAAGGTTCTCAGCTGATATACCTATTTTATAAGGAGATTAACTGCTTTTTAGAAATTTCAGTTCCTCATCTTGGACTAGAGCAGATTTTGAGTTTGAGCTTCCACCAGTCTCAAAGGCTCATTGTTCCCTTGAATTCAGAGGCTCCAGTGCCTGTTTGAGTGTAGCTCTGGCTTTCCATATCAAGCAGATACTTGGAGCCATGGCAGCCCAGGGCTTGGTGCTGATCCCACACTTGCCTGAAAGGCTCCAGCTGTCATCTGCTTGCCATAGTGGGCATTTTGCAACTTCCCTGCCCTTGAAGGATTACCTTGAAGAAAAATTACCGTGGTGGGTGTTGCTAGTGGCAGACAGTTCTGGTTTTCCTGCAAGAGGGATAGTTTTGGAATGACTGGTGGTATGGGCTTCTGCTGGATCACACAATGTCCTGGATCCTGTGTTTAACTTGTTGCTGAAATCAATGGAGATGTAATGTAAAACCAGTGTACATCAGGGGAAGATGAGAGCTGTTCTGTGGCAGATATCAGAAAAGAGATAAATGCTTGGGAAACTTTTTGTGTTGATCAGGAGTTTTGTTCCAGCCCATCTGTCTGAGCTTGGGTCACTAACCTAGCACAGGACTGTTCAGTTTTTGTTAAGATTTCCTCTGGCATCTTGCTCATTGAAAGCATGAGCCTACAACCTTGAGCACTTTGGCTGTTCCTACAGTGTGTGAGAAATATAATCAGATACAGTCAGACTGTAACAGACTGCATCTGTTTTATTGGAAGAGAAGTCATAAAGACACTGGAAAGGGTAAAGCACAGCACCAGCTTTGGCTGTCTGTGTCAGGGGACAGAGAGGAGCTCTGGAGCTCATGTCATGGCTGAAGGCACCCTGGTGCCACCACCAGGGTGCATCAACAGAGCTGTGTCTGACCATGTCCACACCTGCAGTGGCAAGGGGTGCTTGAGGACAGGAGCCAGCTGAGGCTTGAGGTGAAGCCTCACATTGTCCCTAATCTTCAATAAATGTTCTCTGTTTTGTGCACCTGAAGTGCCTCAGTGCCACCAGTTTGCCATCCCCTGGAGCAATCCAGGCAGCCAGTGCTGCAGGGCTGTCAGGACCACATCCCTCAAAGACAAAATATCTGAGCAGTTGCTGCCATGTGTCATTTTGTTTGGGAAAAAAAAAAAAAGACTTTATTGTTGAAGGGATAGTTTCAGAAACTGAGCAGGCAGGAGCAGCATCCAACTGCTCTGCACATAAAGACCCTGCAGAATGGTTGGGAAGCCAGACAGAGTGGAATATTTCTCTTATTTTCTTTACAACTGAAAAAACATGAAAAATCACAGAAGTGCATTTATTGCCATATTTCTGTTCCAGAGTTTTGCCTTATTTAAAAAGAAAAGAAGAAGAAGAAGAAGAAGAAATAAAACTGAAATAAAACTGATTTTGTCCACCTCACCTCCCCTTCCTTCTCTCCCATTTCCTGGACCTGGCTGAGGTTTTTAACTGAAAAACCCTGATTCCAGCACAGAGGCTGAGAACACACAGAGGGACAATAAGGTGTTTGTTTGTAGAGATCACAGAGGAGCAGTCTGTAGGTTTACAGAGGAGAGGATAAACCACTGTTTGATTCCAAAACCTACAGGGCATAGGATGTGCTCTCCTGATGCCCCTGCTGGGTGATGGGGTCTCCTCAGACCTCATCAAACCCCTGGTCTCAAGTGCTGTGCCTGAAAATAATAATGCTGAGATAAAGCTGGATGGAGGTGACCACATGTCCTAGAGAAACTAAAGTACATTCCATGATGGGGAATAAACTGGGGATGGAAAACCATTTGAAGAAAGAGAATCCAAGGCTAAATAAACAGAGCTGAACTTAACTCTTGCTCAGGAGCCTCTTTATATCCATAATTTTAGAGGAAATATTGTCTTTGGACATGCCTTTATGTCCAGGCATATCTTCTAGGTAACGAGTGACATTTTATTAGCTGCCAGAAGCAAAATATAAATGTACTAAAGGCTTTCCAAAACTGAGAAAGAAGGAAGCTTAAAATTGCCCATCTGCCCTTACAAAAAAACAAAACAAAACAAAACAAAGCAAAACAAACAAACAAACAAAAAATTTGCAACAAGGGTTTTTAACATGGTCTGGAACAAGCAAAGGCCACAGGAAAAACTGCAGATGGGACTCAGTTAAAATAGACTAGAACAGAAAATGCTTTCCAGCAAGCAAACATCTTTGGCTGTGCTGCAAATGGGCCATCAGGCTGTTTTCCACTGCACAGTCTGACTGTGTAGGTACTTTGTTGAACTTCCACTGAAGTGACTTTTCCTTTTCTTGCTCCCTCTACATTCTTCAGCCCTTTGGAAAGGTGGGAATGTGGTTGGAAGAGCAAGGGATTAAACCTGTCTGCACATAGATACACACTTCCCTCCACACACACCTGGATTCTCAAATAAACATATTTATATGCAGCCAATTTAGGACACTGCACACAACCTGACACAGAAGCACAGTCTTAGGAATAAAATAGAGTGGCAATAAACTTCAGTGAAAGGGACAGTTGTTCACTGGGGTGGGGAGCTCCTGAGCATACCAGCAATTCCCAACCCTGTCCTTCTCAAGGAGGCAAGAGTTTTTTCCTGAATTCTTCCTGGCCCAGAGTGAATTGGAGAGGGCCTTGTTTCTGTCTTGGGCACTGGTTAGAGATGGTAGGATGGCCAGAATTTTTTGTGGCAGTTTGGTTGGATTCTTGTTGCTCCAGACTGCTCAGTGCCCCACACAGGGAAGGAGGCACAGCCATGACCTTGTGTAACTCGTCCTGCCTCCTCCTCTCTTCTCACCACAAAATCTGCCTGCTCCAGCTGCTCTCTCAGAAAGTGCAAATGGAGTTTTGCAGGAGAGCAATCTGCAGGGATGGGAGGTGTTTTTGTAGCATGGACCTGGCAGAAAGCATGGTGTGATCATTGCTGCCTGTCTGGAAGGCTCAAGAATTCCCTCTCACGGTGCTCCCCACCAAGAGAGCCTGGACAAACTTCTCTTTTCAGCTCCACCAAAGTGTGTGCAGAGCAACTTCTCTTCAGGGTGACTTCTGCTAGAAGAGAAGGACCCTGCAACTGAATTGGGGTTTGCCAGCAGGGATCTGGCAGTTCCTGTGGGTGTAGGAGCTCACCTTATTCTATTAGCCAGAATACCTCAATGGTTTTCAAAGAAGTAATCAAAGGAGGCTATGTCCAGAGGCCTGTGTTATTTATGACACATAAGGTAGGGGCATTGGCTGTATTCCCAGCATGTTTCTAAGGCTTCTCTCCTTAGCCATTCAGCTGCAGCTGGGGGCCAACCAGTAAGATTGAGCAGGGGATGTTCCTGAGCAGGGGATCCCCCTGAGCAGGGGATGTTCCTGCCAATGCTCAGCCTGCTCCAGACTGTACCAAGCCTTTACTTATCCTTGAGCACTTTTCCCTGTGCCAGATCCCATCTCAGTGAGCACACACTGACACTCCCACACACTGAACTGCACCTTCCTGTGCTTTGGGCACAGCCCACTCAGCCTGATCCTACACCTCAGTAAGAGACAGCAGCCACACCAGAGCTACTCACCCTCCTCTGCCCTGACAGTCAGTCTGTTTGGGTGTTGCTTTAGCATGACAGGAACAACCTCCCCAGTTCCCTTGTCAAGGCAAACCAGGTCTCCACCATCCATGCCATTCATCTCTGCTCACACAGACCTCCCTCTTTACTCACTTGCTTCCAGAGCTGCTCCTTCAAGAAGCTGTTTACTCATTAGGATGTGCCTGGACATCCCACTGGAGACACCACAGAGCAGAAGAGTTGCAGCATGGAACCCCTGCTCTAACAATGGGACATCAATCAAAGGCATTCCCAGCACAGTGAATCCCAACCAGAGCTGTGTGCAGACTCAGGGTTGGATCTCCTTGGCATGCTTCAGGGGAATGAAAAATGAAGATCAACATTGCAAACAGCACCCTGAGGAGTAGGTTGGGTTTCTTACTGGCAGGGACTCAACACTTTCGCGGAATACACCCAAAACATTGTTTTTCTGATTTGTTAACCACTGCTCACAAGGAAAATCCATTTCCTCTGGGCTTCTGTGGGGTAGGAGGTGGTTGGGATTTTCCCTCCATAGCTGAACCAAACTGCAAAGATACCACTGATCTCAGCTGTTGTCATATGAGGCTGTTTTCCCTTGTGGAAGATCAGCATAAAGTTTGAATAAGACTAAGAGTACATGAGCTTGTCTCAGCTTTTGGGACAAAGGAAATTTCTTCTGATTAGGGCATTCTGTTGTGTGATGCCTACCTGATGGGCAGATGAACCTGCTCTCCTCCTATCCACCACCAATGTACACAGAAATATCAACTCAGAGCAACACCTGTTTCCTGCAGCCACAGACCCTAGAAGTCTTTTCAGCAGCCAACTCCTGTTATATTTAAACAACTCTGTCTCCTTGCTCTAGGATACTTCTATTCTTTAGTAGGTAACCCAGGCCTAAAGCTGCCTGCCTCTCTTGGCTGAGTTTATCTCATGACACTCAGGGCTATTCAGCTTGCTTTGATTCTGGCAAAATGCAAGTAGGTGAAAGGTACCTTATCTAAGCAGTCTGGAGAAGTAAGAGTTTTTATTTAATAGTCAAACAGGCATTTTACTAGTGATTAGGAGAGTATCCTCTACCCAAATCCTTTCTGCCCTGCAGGATCCATCCTGACAGAAACTCCATCACTTCCTTTGGTGCCAGTTTCAGTGATCCATCACCCACTGTGCAGAATGTGGGCTTTGTTTCCCATTTGATTTTACTCAGCATATGTTTCCCAGCTATTAGTTCTGGTCATGAATTTCTGCTAGATTAAAGAGCCCTTTAGCACCAGCAGTCTCTGCTTGAAACTATTTGTGCACAGTTGTCAACTTCTCAGTTTTTCTTTTTTGATTTGTTACAATGATTAGGTTCAAACTTCCTATTTTCTAGTCCTTCCCCCATACAGCATTCTGCCCAGTCCTCAGGTCCTTGCTAGTGGATATTTCTTCACCACCTTTTTCTGATATCTTCATGACAGCCCAGAGGTGTGCAAAGTATTCCCATTGTTCAGCTCTAATGCACAGAGAGGAATTCCTGTTTGGTTCACAGTTGGATAATAGCAGCAGCTCTCCTGAGTGACTTCTTTCTAGGACTCAACATCCCATTGTCAGGCATGCATTTCTTGTACAATTTCATATTTGGTTCTATTAAAATACAGTCTATATGGAAACCCATTGGATCTAACACTAACCCCTGTAGATGCCCATTAGAAATATTTCCCTCGAGGTCTCTCAGATGGATCCCATCAGGGACCCACCAGCCTGGCTTCTGCTAAGCTATTTTAATGGATGCACTACTGACATTACACATCTTCATATCATCAAACCCTGAAAAATTCAAACCTTATCAAAATCTAATTGCGTTGTGGTGCAGCCATGCAGGCAGCTTTATCAAACAAGCTTAGAATCATGCCAAATAATAAAAGGCTGGAAGCACCTGTTTTATACACAAGTGCCCTAACTAAGATTAGTATTACATCTATTCTTCAGTGCTTAATGAACTGAACTCTGTATCAGATTTTCCATTATTTTGCCTGGAATTTATGTCAATCAAACTAGCATGTATTTGTGAGGCTCATCACTGTGTATCTTGGCTGACTGTGGACTCAGAGCTTCAGTTCTTGGGACCTGCCCCAGTGCTGAAGCAGAGATTATGAACAAGCATCAGTGGGCCAGCAGCTCACTCAGCCAGCTCTTTAAGGACTCCTGGGTACTGCTTGGCCAAGCTGATTTCAGGCTGTTTGTGAGTAGCAGATGGTGTTTCCAACTCCCCTTGCTTTACTGAGGAGCAGAAGGCCCTTCACTGCCCCCACAGCCCCTCCTGTGGGCACTGCCCACTGCCCCAGGGCTGGCTGCCAGACTCTGTGACCTCCTCTGCAGTGGGGCAGTGGCTCTGCACTGCCTGTCCCTGCAGGGAAAGGGGAAAGTCAGCTGTCATCTGCAGAAGAGGTTTGCAATGCATTGTTTGTGCAGACATCACCCCTCACCAGAGAGACATCCAAACACATGTACAGCTCCCAGAGTTCTCCCTGAGGTCAGCACTTACCTGGAATTTTATTCCCACACACAGCAGAAAAAGGGATATCTCCATTTGACCTTGTTCAGCCCTACAGCTGCAAGCTGAAGTCTCCACACTCCTCTGCCAATGTGTTCCATCCCTGTTCTCTCCTATTTTCTGCCACTAAAGCTGTCTCTGTTCAATAAAAATAGGTTTTGTGGTGCCTCAGATGCAAATGAATGAGAGCATGGAGGTCAGTTTTTTCATAGGTGAAATGTTAATGCTGAACTGTATGGGATGGGGTTTATTTTTGACCTTTTCTTGTGCCAGTGAGGATATGTAAAGGAGTTTTCTGCAAGTCCAATATGCATACACCTGGAATGTTACCTGTCAGCTGAAGTCATCTGGAATCTTTCTAGATCACAGGAGTTAAACAGCCAATATTCAGACCTCAAAGGAAACAGCAGTGATTCAGTAGGTGTGGTCCTTCCTTCTGAGTCAGGGCTGAAAAGTGATGCCAAACTGTGCTGGGTTGCCAGAGGACCTGTTTTTTATTTGAAATATTGAAACCAACTTGAGTCTTTGTGGTGATTTAACATGGCATGATATTATGCTGGATGGTAATCCAGTTAGGATTAAATTAGCTGGCCTCCCTATATTGCTTCTGTCACTCAATGTCAACAGGATGGTCCTTTCTTTTCCTGAAGCCTTCAGAAGAAGCAGGTTGCTCTGACTAATTGAGGGATCCCAAGAAGATATTTTTAGGGCAGATTTAAGATGCCCAGAACTGTATCCAGTGGAATTCTTGTTTTAGTTCTGGATCAATTTGCACTTGAGGATATGCTGGCTCTCTGTGCAGGAGTGTTGGACAAAAGAGTTGTAACATTTTACTTTTCCCCCGTGCAGAGGGCAATTTTCCCTTCAGAGCATTTTAAGGAATAGAAAATTCTTCTAACCATCTGGCCTGAGAGCCAGTGCTGGCTTGATTTGGGATGCCCAGTGAGGAACAGCTCCTGTTCTGAGACAAAGGCTTAGTGGATGTGATGGTCCCTCTTGAATAAATATATAACAGGTGTGTGCAGACCTGTTGTAAAATTGTTTTTCTGCTCCACAGGTAAGACTGAATCACAGGAGAGAGTGGGAAAACAACATATTAAGTGGTGTATAATAACACTTCAGACTGTTGTACATAGCAGAGCATCTTATTTATTTGTCCCGTGGGCTGATGTCCCAAAGCAAGCTGCAATTTGGGGCAGAATCATTCCCCAAGGACAGGCTTTCCCTGCTGGTGTGAAGAGTGTAGAAGGATTTAGGGGCAGCTGAAAGCATTGCACTGCCTTGCAGCAGCAAGCACAGCACTCAGGTCCCTGTGAACACACACAAATCCTTTCTCCCTGTGTTGTTTCTTGCAGGTAAATTATGACCACTTTACTATTAGTGTTTGTGTGTTTGCAAGTCATCACCGCAGCCGACTCTGTGGAGCTCTCAGGTACGTGTCCAGGGCATGGCAAAGCAGGACTGAGCCATGTGCTGCATTCTGGTCCCATCCCCAAGGACAGGCAGCCCCCAGACATCAATGTGCCCAAGATCTGTGCTGTGCACACACAAGGCTCCTCTGTTCAGATGGCTGCTGTGCCACAGCCTCTCACTGCTCTGGTGCTTGGGAAGCCAGGGAGATAGCTGCAGATTTGTGGGGAAATGAAGAGGATTTCAGCATTTCCCTTTTAAAACATTATCAGGTGTGAATTCATAGTGTGGGCAGCGGCTAGGCTGCAGCAGAGCCCTTTGTTCCCTTCGTTCCCACATCCAGCACCGGTCCAAATCTCAAAAGCAGCCATGGTGCTCATTGCCACAACTTTCCTTTCTAGACTAGACAAAAAGATCATGCCTGAATATGTGGGTACAGGTTTGCAGAGCAGATATAGGCACTGGATCACAGGGAAACATGGGATATTTTGTATTACCTGGGTTATTGATGTAACCATTGCTCTGTTTGGGAACTGGCAGACAGTAGTGATGGCCTGGAAGTCAAGATACCTGAGCGGTCTCCCCTGCGCGTTATCCTGGGAAGCTCCCTGAACATCCCGTGTTACTTCAACATCCCAGAGGAGGAGGACACCAGTGCCATGCTGACCCCACGGATCAAATGGAGCAAGCTCTCCAACGGGACCGAGGTTGTCCTGCTGGTGGCCACGGGCGGGAAGATCCGGCTGAACGGCGAGTTCAGGGAGGTGATCTCCTTGCCCAACTACCCCGCCATCCCCACCGACGCCTCGCTGGAGATCAAGGCGCTGAGATCCAACCACACCGGGATTTATCGCTGCGAGGTCATGCACGGCATCGAGGACAGACAAGACACAATAGAGGTCCTAGTGAAAGGTGGGGTCCTGACCTCGCTCTTTTCTCTCAGTGTCTCGTGCTTGGCCCGGGCAGAAGGGAGGGAGAGGCACACAGGCAGAGAATGCAGTGTTCTCCTCATAGGAGTAAGCCCTTTCTCTCAGGTCACACATAAGGTGATGGGTGGAGAAGCCACAGGCCAAGCATTTATTTCAGCAGGCTAGGAGCAGACTAAACAAACCAGTAAAATGACTCATGGCAGAACATGGCAAGGAAATTACTCTTCTGGCAGAAGGTGAATTACAGAGGCAGCAAGACGACATCCTTGGCAGGAGGTGGTACTGGATACCCTGGGCTATTACTCAAGCGGGTAAAGCTGGAACAGGGCCCTTATCAGACATTTAATTTTTTCCAAACATTTTAGGAGATGGGATGCCCTCATCTGGAGAATTTGGCTGTTCTGGAAAAACTTCCATTGCCACATTGCAAAGCCTGTCCTAGTAATAGGTGGATAAAATAACAAAAGTTTTGTACAATCCTTCTCTTTTTTGTGGTTTTTGCTTTCTGTATAAGACAGGGAGACAGCTTCCACTGCAGGACTGTACAGGATAAGGTTTAATTTTGCCTTTTTCTTGTGCCTTCTCTGGAAGGTAAGGGGCTGGTGATTGTGAGTGATGTCCATTGTCTTTTCCAGGCATTGTATTCCACTACAGAGCAATCTCCACAAGGTACACCCTGAACTTTGAGAAGGCCAAGCAGGCCTGTATCCAGAACAGTGCTGTCATTGCTACCCCCGAGCAGCTGCAGGCTGCCTACGAGGATGGGTACGAGCAGTGTGATGCTGGCTGGCTGGCTGATCAGACTGTCAGGTGAGAAGGCACACAGGGGAAGGGAAGGCCACAGCAGCATTGTTAGGGAAGGACTCCTGTAATGAAGCCACCAACTGAAGGCAATTGCTAAATCACAGCTGTTGTAACTGCTGGTGTGCAGAGGGGGTGGTGGACTGCAAGCCATTCTCTGCTAGAGGCGTATCTCTAGTAGGAAAGCAGAGTGACACTGTCCTCCTGGGCTGGTGGTGACAACTGAGTGGACAATGCCTTCATCCTGATCCTCCATCTTCCCTGAACAAAACCAGTGCTGTGCCAAGATGCACAAATTTGGCTCAACCAGACTGAGCTGTGCATTCCTTGCTGGGGAGGTGTCTTGTCCTGGTGTCTTTGGTCAGGGTTCCAAGAACCATCAGAGTGAGGGACGGACAGCAGATCATCCTTTCCCTTTCCCATAACCTGGGAAAAGCCATAAATCACCACACTGGGCAGTGCTCTGCATCTCCCTCCCAGCCTTCTGTGACTGCCAGGATCCTGCCCCCCCTCCTTATCCACAATCTCTCCCTCAGGTACCCCATCCACTGGCCCCGGGAGCGCTGCTATGGCGACAAGGATGAATTTCCAGGAGTGAGGACCTACGGTGTCCGTGAGCCAGATGAAACCTATGATGTTTACTGCTATGCAGAGCAAATGCAAGGTGATTTGGGGCTTTTATTGTTACTAGATGCAGAAGCAGCCAAAGCCCTGATCATGCCTAGACTGAACAACAGCAAATAGAGAAAAGACAGGTTAAAGCTAAAAAAGCTCATACCCTGGCCAGCCCAGATGTTCTCTAGTCTTTTTATTAGACCTTGGACAATTTTAATGTCAAATGACTAATGCAATACAGAGGGTGGAGTCCGTCTAACCTCCACCAGAGTCCACGCCACCCTGCCTGGTCAGCCATTTGAGTGTGTGACATTCAGATGCGTCAATCATTCATGCTTATGACAGGGATCCACTGAAATTTTCAGCACAACAGAACTGCAATTGTCCTTCATCTCCCCTTTGCCCTGTGGCTCCAGATGGTGTGGTGTGTTTTGCTCAAATCTGCATTTGGTCTGTAAGACTCACTTTCTTCTGGTCTTTACAAAGTCACTGACACGGGCTTGCATTTCAGCTCCAATACACAGGAGTCTTCATCTCATCCAAAGTCTTATGAGTGGGAGGGAGACCGAAAGGGAATTGGGATTAGAATCTGTGGGTAATTCCTGTGCTAACGGATGGTGTGATCACAGGCAAAGTCTTCTATGCCACTGCCCCGGAGAAGTTCACCTTCCAAGAAGCTTTTGACAAATGCCGCAGCTTGGGAGCGCGCTTGGCCACCACGGGGGAGCTGTACCTGGCCTGGAAGGACGGCATGGACGTGTGCAGCGCGGGCTGGCTGGCCGACCGCAGCGTGCGCTACCCCATCTCCAGAGCCCGGCCCAACTGCGGGGGCAACCTGGTGGGCGTGAGGACGGTCTACCTGTACGTCAACCAGACGGGCTACCCCCACCCCGACTCCCGCTACGACGCCATCTGCTACAGCGGTGAGTGCCGCGGGGCCGGCACCCAGCACTGCCCTGCAGCCAGCACGGGGGAGCTCCCTGGCCAGAGACAGCCTCTGGCTTCTTTGATGTTGGGGTTTAAAAAAAAAAAAAAAAGAGAGGGGAGAAAGCAGGTTTAGCAAAGGACTATGTCCTCTGCTCGTGTTGAGGTAGAAAGCAGATCTAGAAAGGCTGCTTGACCTGTGCATGGGGGGCTCTGCGGAGGTGGGAGTAACACAGTTCACATCTCTCCAGTCCTCCCACACCCTCCTGCTTTTAAAGCTCTCCTGGAGACACGAAGCAGAGCTCAGGTGCTTCATATGGAAGACTTTGAATGCTGGAGAAGGAAGTGAAGGAGAAAGAGAACAGGTCTGACCCTGAAGATGTGTGTAGTGATGAGATGTGGTGTGGTACAGATGCGTGACTGAGTTTCCATGCTGGCAATCAGTCTCTGGGAATAGTGGATTAAAATTGCACCCAGGAAGTGAAAAGCTGCTCCCCCTTTCTTCTAACTGCACACTTCTCCTTGCAGCAAGAAGAGGGGGAAACACAGTGATATATTGTCTATTCAGGGCAACCAGAGGCCAACATTTAAATAAGATTGCCACGGTTAAAAAAATAACAATGTTTTAAAATATGTGTTGAAACCCTTATGATCAGATCTGTTGTGCCCAGATACATGTCCCAGATCTGTGGAGGTACCCAGTTATATGGCCAACTTAAATAAAGATTGGCCCACCAAGCCACAGCCTTCTGGTTATCTCAGGGTTCACCTCAGAAACTGCTGCATATGGTCAGTCCTTGTCTGAGCATCTTTACAGAAATCTCTGAATCCCCTGAGATCTGAAAGGTACGGGCTAAAATGAACTAACAGTAAAATGTAATTGGAAATAAAGAAGGGAAAGCATTATTAGAGGAAAACCCAGGCATTGTCTCATACTTTTTCCCTCCCCAGCCAAGACCTGCCTTGCTGCAAGCTGAAGATGTGACCCATCCCTCCCTTACCTGCCCTCATAGTTCTGTTTCATGCTGCTCTAGAAACCAGTGTCCTTGTCAGCTGAGCTGCTCAGGGCCAGGTTAAGCACGTTGTCCTAGACCCAAGGGGTGTGACTTGAGCAGGAAAGTGATTTGGAAGGGGAAAGGTGGGAGCTGTTTCCATGTGTCTGGTACAGCCAGTGGCCTTGGCTGTCCTGGCAATGGGTTAGGATGTTTACGTGGGATGAGCTCTCAAGTCATCGCCTGGGCAGAGCAGAGGGAGATCGTGACCCTGCTGAGGTTTCACGCACCGAGTGTGAGGATCCAGGCTCAGGCTGTCCCACGGCTCAGACAGATCTGCCGTGGAGGTTATCCAAGCTCCCCGACCTCCCTCCGCCCACCCTAATTTCCTTGCAGCAGGCACTAGAGGTCAGTACAGACTTGGATATGGGCAAGGTGCTCCCGGGAAGGAGAACTGGCAGGAGCGCGGGCAATGTCCCCGCTGATTAACCAGGTTTGGAGCATGAGGTGGCTCAGTGCCTCGTCACATGCCCTCCGTGCTGAGGCGTTGTACAGAGCCACAGCGGAGGAAGGAAAACCATTTCTTTTACCAAGCTGTGACGATTTCCCTAATCCTCCCAGAGCCAGAGACACCCAGCTGCTCCTTGGAGGCAGCCCCAGTGCAGCTCACCTCATCAGACTGACATCACCCTCTCTGATTGCTGCTTTGTGTCCTGATGCAGGGGACGACGTTGAGAGCCTGGTCCCAGGGCAGTTCATCGACGAGACAGGGAGCGAGCTGGGCAGCGCTTTCACTGTCCAGACTGTCACCCAGACTGAGGTGGAGCTGCCCCTGTCACACAATGCCACGGAGGAGGAGGCCCGTGGCAGCATCGCCACCCTGGAGCCCATGGAGATCAGCCCCACTGCCACCAGGCTGGACCAGGGCTTCACTGCCCTGCCCGATCTCTTCACCACCGCTGCCACGGTAGAGACAGCTGCCACAGAGGAGGAAAATGTGACCAGGGAGGATGCCACAGCGGTGTGGACTGTACCTGAAGAGGCCACCACCATAGATTTAGGCACTGCCATCACCACCTTAGCCTTTGGCACTGCGAGCACCACTGAAACAGCAGAGGTGAGCTCGGTGGAAGAGGCCACGGGGGTGACTGCCACACCAGGACTGGAGTCTGCCTCAGCATTCACAGTGGAAGATCAGCTTGTGCGAGTGACAGCTGCCCCCGGTGCCGGTCACCTTCCCGAGCAGCCCATCTCCCCCACAGGTAAGGCACCAGGACTCTGAGAAGCCTGAAGGGCAGTTCATTCTAGAGGTAAGCATTCAGCTGAATACAGCCTGAGTTTTTGCCATCATAGAGGGCATCCAGGTCCCTGGAGTTGCACAGGCCTGTCAGGGGTCAGGGACAGGCTGAGTGCCTCCGTCACAGTAGGGCAGGAGGGGAGAGGAGAAGGCTGTGGGCCACCCCATCACGTACTGACCAGGGCTCAGATGGCTAATGATGCTTGGGCTGCAGTGGTCACACTCTGCTCACCCATATCCATCTGATTCCAGAGGAGGGGAAAGTCAAGGCAGGAAAACCTAAGAGGAGGGCTAAAGAGATCCCCAGAACGTGATCCTCAGTGGCAGCAGAGCTCCATGAATGAGGCATTTCCATCAAAAGGGTTTTGAGAGGGCCTGGTCCTTGCACTGGTTTTTGGAAGACCATTTCTGGTCACTCATCTCAATGTGGGGGAGTCGTGTACCTGCTGTCTCACCACAGCTTCTCTTCCTCCAGGTGTGGTGTTTCACTACCGTGCAGCCACCAGCAGATACGCCTTCTCCTTTGTCCAAGCCCAGAAGGCCTGCCTGGAGAACAGCGCCGTGATTGCCACCCCCCAGCAGCTGCAGGCTGCCTACGAGGCTGGCTTTGACCAGTGTGATGCTGGCTGGCTGCGGGACCAGACAGTCAGGTACAGCTACAGCAACTCGGGGCAGACACAATTCAGAATGGCTATTCAGCCATTGAGGCTTTACTCTGCTTTGTCCTGTTGCTCTCCTCATCAACATCAAAAGCTTTGCTGACCCAAAATTTTCTCCAGGCTATGATATTTAGCGGCCAATAGACATGTTTTGCCCAATTCTTTTCCTCATTTCCTAGCCTGTATATCTTGCACCAATGAGCCCTCCTGGTGTGTAGGAAGAGCAGCAGGAAATTTGTATTTATTGCCTTGAGCTGTAAGTGGACTTGTCTCCGAGTCGCACTGGGGGCCCTGAGCACCTCAAACAGTGAAGAGTTCACGTCCCTTTCCCAAGCACACTGAGGTTCTTCAGTCCTACATAAGGCTGACCTTGGATTACCTCTTCTCTTCCTTTTTTTGGTAGGTATCCCATTGTGAATCCCCGAAATAACTGCATAGGAGACAAAGAGAACACTCCAGGCGTGCGGTCATACGGCATGCGCCCGGCCTCGGAGACCTACGATGTGTACTGCTACATCGACAGGCTCAAGGGTACACCCTCCCCTGCCCTGGGCACTGCTGTGGAGCAAAAACGTGCTCCACACCTCCACCTCTGTCCGTAGACGGCTGGGATGCAGGGATTCACCCGTGTTTTCCCTCCCATCCCTCAGGCGATGTGTTCTTCGCAACCCAGCCGGAGCAGTTCACCTTCCCAGAAGCCCAGCAGTACTGCGAGAGCCAGAACGCCACGCTGGCCTCTGCTGGCCAGCTGCACGCCGCCTGGAAGCAGGGCCTGGACAGGTGCTACGCGGGCTGGCTGGCCGACGGCAGCCTGCGCTACCCCATCGTGAGCCCCCGCCCCGCCTGCGGCGGGGACGCGCCGGGCGTCAGGACCGTGTACCTGCACCACAACCAGACCGGCTTCCCCGACCCGCTGTCCCGGCACCACGCCTTCTGCTTCAGAGGTACCCTCCCGCCCCTGCAGGGCACAGAAACCTGTCTCCTTTCCTGGGGAAAGGGATTTCAAAAGGCAGGCTGGGCGTGTTGGGGTGCTGGGCTGAGCGAGGCATTTCTCCGGCATCTTGGATTGTGAATTTTTGGAAACTCCTTCCAATGCCTTTTTGTTCCAGCTCTGCCTCCTGTGGAGGAGGAGGGGGTCACCCCGTTCTTTGAAGATGTGCTGGCAACACAAGTGATCCCTGGAGTGGAGGGAGTGCCCTCGGGGGAGGAGGTGACCATGGAGACGGAGTCTGCCACTCAACCCGAGAATCAGACAGCCTGGGGTACAGAGGTCTTTCCAACCGATGTGTCACTGCTCTCAGGTGCGTTCAGAGCTTCCCTGTAGCTTGTGTCGTGCTGGGCTGGTGGTGTAGGGTTGGGGCCCTCACAAAGTATAAATCATTTTCCCAACTCCTTCTCTTTGTCTGTTCTTTCTTTTCCAGTGAGTCCATCTGCTTTTCCTGCAGCTACCATAGTACCAGAAGAAACCAGTACCAATGCTTCCGTCAGCGAAGTGTCAGGGGAGGTGACTGAATCTGGAGAGCATCAAGTCAGTGGTGAATCTTCGGCATCTGGGTGGGCTCCTGGAGTTCCAGATACAAGTGGAGAACCAACTTCTGGAGTTTTTGAACTTAGTGGAGACCACTCGGGCATTGGAGAGAGCGGATTACCTTCAGTAGACCTGCATGGCAGTGGCTTCCCACCTGGAGAAAGTGGGCTGTCCTCAGGAGACCTGAGTGGTGTGTCTTCTGGTGTTGTTGATGTCAGTGGCCTGCCTTCTGCAGAGGAGGAGATATCGGTGTCTATTTCAAGGATACCAGAAATTAGTGGGATGCCATCTGAAGTGGAAAGCAGCGGGCTGCCTTTTGGAGCGAGCGGAGAAATCTCTGGCACCGAGCTAGGCAGTGGCGTGTCATCCAGAGAGGAAAGTGGGGTCACCTCTGGTTTTCCTACTGTCTCTCTCGTGGATACCACATTAGTGGAAGTTGTAACAGCAGTGACAGAACGGCAAGAGGAGGGAAAAGGGTCCATCGGAGTCAGTGGTGAAGGAGATCTGTCAGGGTTCCCATCCTCTGAGTGGGACAGCAGTGGTGGGACCCAAGGCTTGCCCTCAGGAGCTGAGCTCAGCGGGGAGCCCTCTGGGGAACCCGAGCTCAGCGGGCTGTCCTCGGCGGGGTCTGAACTTAGTGGCTTGCCCTCAGGACTGGATGCCAGTGGAGAAACATCTGGAACACACGAGATCAGTGGCCTGGTGGACCTAAGTGGCCTCACCTCTGGTATTGAGGGAAGCAGCGAGGCCTCTGGCATTATCACTTTGGAGGAAGTGACAACAACTTCGCCAGTTACAGGAGCAGAAACAAAAGAGACTTTGGAAACCAGTGGATTGCCTTCAGGTGATGAAGATGGATCAGGCATGGTATCTGGGAGTTTAGACATCAGTGGTGAGCCTTCTGGGCATGCAGACTTTGGTGGGAGTGCTTCTGGAGTGCTGGAGATGAGCGGATACCCGAGTGGAGTGACAGACAGCAGCGGAGACATCTCTGGAGTTGATGTCACCAGTGGTCTGCTGTCTGGAGAGGAAAGTGGACTCACCTCTGGCTTTCCCACGGTGTCTCTTGTGGATACCACTTTGGTGGAAGTTGTAACACAGACATCAGTGGCACAAGAAGTGGGAGAAGGACCATCTGGGATGATAGAAATCAGTGGATTTACTTCTGGAGACAGAGGACTATCTGGAGAAGGGTCTGGAGCTGTGGAGACTAGTGGGTTTCCTTCAGGGGCAGGAGACTTGAGTGAAGAGCCATCTGGAATCCCATACATCAGTGGAGACTTTTCTGGAGCCACAGATCTAAGCGGACAGTCTTCAACAGTGGCTGATATCAGTGGGGAGGCCTCAGGGCTTCCAGGAATCACTTCAGTCACTTCTGATTTAGTAGAAGTGGTGACAAGACCAATGGTATCACAGGAACTGGGTGGGGAAACTCTCACGTTTCCCTACAGTTTGGGGCCAAGTGGTGAAGCCTCTGGATCTGGTGAACTAAGTGGGGAAACATCTGCACTGCCAGAAAGTGCTCTAGAAACATCAACAGCTTACGAAATCAGTGGTGAAACATCTGCATTTCCTGAAACTGGTATAGAAACATCCACAATTCATGAAATCAGTGGGGAGGCATCTGCATTACCCGAATTTAGCACAGAAACATCAACAATTCAAGAAATCAGTGGGGAAACCTCTGCATTTCCTGAAATTTTCACAGAAACACCCACAAGTCAGGAAGCCAGGGGTGAAACATCTGGGTATCCTGAAATTATCATAGAAGCATCCACTGGTCAAGAAGCAAGTGGGGAAACCTCTGGGTTTCCTGAAAGTAGCACAGAAACGTCCACAATACAAGAAATCAGTGGGGAAACATCTGCCTTTCCTGAAATCAGAATAGAAACATCCACAAGTCAAGACATCAGTGGGGAAACGTCTGCGTTTCCTGAAATTAGAATAGAAACATTCACAAGCCAAGAGGCCAGGGGTGAAATATCTGGCTATCCTGAAATTAGCATAGAAACTTCGACAGTCCACGAAACCAGTGGAGAAACATCTGCCTTTCCTGAAATCAGCATAGAAACTTCAACAGTGCATGAAATTAGTGGAGAAAGTTCTGCATTTCCTGAAATTAGAATAGAAACATACACAAATCAAGAAGCCAGGGGTGAAACATCTGCCTACCCAGAAATTAGCATAGAAACTTCAACGGTCCATGAAACCAGTGGGGAAACTTCTGCGTTTCCTGAAATCAGCATAGAAACTTCGACAGTCCATGAAATCAGTGGGGATATGTCCTCCTTTCCTGAAATTAGCATAGAAACTTCAACAGTCCATGAAACCAGTGGTGAAATACCTGCATTTCCTGAAATTAGAATAGAAACATCCACAGGTGAAGAAGCTCGAGGTGAAACATCTGCATTTCCTGAGATTAGCATAGAAACCTCTACAGTCCATGATATCAGTGGGGAGACATCTGCATTCCCTGAGTTCAGCATAGAAACACCAACAAGTCAAGAAGCCAGGAGTGAAACATCTGCCTATCCTGAAATTTTTATAGAAACATCCACAGTTCAAGAAGTCAGTGGGGAAACTTCTGCATTTCCTGAAATCAGCATAGGAACACCCACAAGTCAAGAAGCCCGTGGAGAGACATTTCCTGAGATCAGCATAGAAGCATCCACAGTCCATGAAACCAGTGGGGAAGCATCTGCATTGCCTGCTGCTAACATCAAAACAGCTGCCACATCTTTGGCCAGCGGGGAGCCCTTTGGTACTCCTGAGGAGAAGGAGATTCCTGACACAACATCTGGAGCTGTGACACACTCTGTCGCAGGCATTTCAGGGGAAACCTCTGTCCCAGACATTGTAATTAGTACCAGGACTCCAGATGTTGAACCAACACAGGGATTAAGGAACCCTGAAGAGGCTCAGCTTGAAATGGAGCCTTCCCCTCCTGTGGTGTCAGAACAAGAGACAGAGACAGCTGTTGCTCCAGACAATCCCCATCTGCTGGCCACCACCACTGCTGCCCTGCCCCAAGTCTCACAAGAAGCAATTGACGCATTAGGACCCACTACAGAAGGTAATGTGTCTCATATGGAAGGGAAAGCTTTGTGGATGGGAAGGAGGGGGCATAGCTGTCACTTTTTGTGGTTTTTATACAGCAGAGAACATTAACACGGAAGCAGATTTGATCAGAACATTGTTCTGATGGAAAACATGGGGTTTTCCACAGGTCATGATCACAGAATCATAGAATTGTTTAAGTTGAAAAAGACTTTTATGATCATCGAGTCCAACCGTTAACCCAGCACTGCTGAGTCCAGCACTAACCCATGTCCCTCAGTGCCACCTCTACATGTCCAGAGTTTTCCACCCTGCATGCAGCTGAGAAGTTGGAGAAGATGGGCTGCTAGTCTCAGTCCTGCTCTGTTTCTCTTGCCATGGTGGGCTGACTTGCTACCTTGCCCCAAGTATTGCTCAGCATGTGGTCACCCTCTGGTCTGTGTCTTATGCTGCTCTCTGCAGCTCCAACAGGATAAATGTGTGAGATAATGCTCAGAGCATCACTAGCTTTTGTCAGCTCTGTTGATAAATGCCCTTCTCTCCACCCAGCCTTTTTAGTGTTTTAATGCTCTGTCTTTTGTTGGGCCCCCTTGTTGCCAAGCCCAGACAGAATATTTGAGCCTGATTAACCATTTATGGTGAAAACACTCTCCTGGCATTCTGACGAGCATTTCCTGAGAAGAGTTCTCATGCTGTGAAAGCATCAGTGCACTGCAGTGAGATAAAAACACAAAATGCAAAATATTGTGCCTCTTGGCCAAGGGAGATGCCCATTCCTGGTAACACAGGATGTCCTGCAGCATCCCAGGACACAGCTTGGTTTCCCTTTGCTGCCATCAGGAGCTGGCACCTGGGGACGAGCCTCATTGGAAAGCCATCAGTGCTTGTGCTGTTGTATGAGTGTTCTGCATGTCCTCAGTTCTCAAAGGGCCACACATTGCTTAAGTATGGTACAAAATGTATGTGCAAAGAGATTTCCTCACTTCCTTCTGGCAAAAGTGTCATCAATTCTACCCCTTCCCACGTTACCTCCTAAACTGCTTCTTTTGGGTCAGTTTACACCATTCAGCATAGCTAGCTTTGGACTCAGGAAGGGTCTGTAAGTGCAGGGCTTTGTGAAGCTCAGGTTTTGAACGTCATTTCCATCCCCAAAGTGCTTCCAATGAGTCACACAGGTAACCACAGGCCTTTGTTCTGTCCTGCTCACAGCACACCTGCAGCCCCTCTGTCTGTCCGAGCAGCTGCCCTGGGGATGCTGCAGGAGTGGGTGAGGGCACATCAGCAGGGTCATCCCACAGCACTGGACCAGCCTGGCACAGCACAGGGTGGTGCAGGAGTTATGGACCCAAAAACCCTTCTTGCAAAAGTAGGCTCTGCTTTTGGGCCATGCCCACTGCCACGTCCAAACCCAGAGACAAAAATAAGCCAGCAAAGGCAGCACTGAGGGGAAGGAAGGAAGACAGTGAGGCTTAGTAAAAATAATAAAAAAATTAAAAAAAAAATTGGCCCCCAAAATATGGATTTTATTCCACTGCTTTTTCTTTTTAAAAATTAACCACAAGGCGATTGCCAGATTCCTCAGACCATTTGTTAGCCAACATTTTTGTGAAGTATTTTGAAAGAAAACCATGTGTTCAGCAGCTCATGTGTGAAGAATCTTGAAAAATGTTCTGAAATTGGAATATGTGTATTTGCAAGTCACAGAGAGGACAATGTAGCAGCTGGGGTTTCTTAGCAGGAGACAGCAAGAGGTAAGCAACCATTGCATGAAGATTAATTGTGTACTTCATAAATTAGAAATGGGCTTGAACACTTGTGTATGGCTGGTAGTCCCACCAGGGAAGATATTTTAGGGTAAAACTTCTCTTTTTATTGGTAAATTTTACTACAATGTCCCTACAGAGTTAAATGCAGACCTGGTCAGGGTATGAAGGAAGCTCTACCAGGTGGCAAAAAAGTTTGTTGACCATGAACTCAGAATATCCCTAAAACAAGGCAAACCTCTTCTAGTAAACTACAGCAAAGAGATAACAAAAGAAAAAAAATTTAAAAAAAGAAAGAACAGGAATTCTAGGTTTCCTTTTTTGGGCTGTTACTTTTTACAGAGCTCTGGGGATTGTGAACATGGGAAGTCTTCAAGGAAGAAATGTAGGCTGGATCCCAAAATGCCATTTCCCAAGTTGTGGCTGCCTTTTCACTTGAAGCTTCCCAGTCTTGAAATTTAGCTCTTGCAAAAAATATCAGCTCCCATGTGCATGCCTTGTGCTGTGCTCAGGGTTTGTAGAGTGCAATGGGTGCCCATGCAGTGCAGTGGATTTTCACTGACATTAAAGCACGGGTGAAGCTGGTTCAGCTTTACAGGAGCTTAGAGTGAGGAACAGGAAGAAATGTGGATTTTGCCCTCTGACCCTGTTGTTGGAGGGTTCCAGTTAGATCCAGCAGTCTATTTAGTGGGATGATTTAAGAAGAATGATATTAAATGATATTATTCTGCTCTGCTGAGGCCCAAAAGTATCTCTAAAAGCCAGGGCCAGAAGACTGAATATTAACACTTGGAATGCCAGTATGTTTTGGTGTTTAACAAAATTGAAGGCTGTGCATGTACATGTCCTTAGTCAGCATTTGATTCCCCCATGAGGACAGGAACCCCACAAGCTGAAAGAATTGTCCATAGGCTTGGCTTCCTCACCCAGGGTTTTGCCAACTCAGTGGGTCTTTTTGCTTCTGGTAGCATTTGAAGACAAATAATTATTAGCTGAAAAAACATGCTGGCACTTCAGTGAAAGGCTGTGGTTTGGAGCTCTCAGACCAGTCAATGACTTAAAGACTTCACTCCAGTTGTGGGGGGAAAGAGAAATGTGCTGAAATGGCATCTTTTTATGTGAAGTTTTGCTTGTCTCTGGTGAAACAAACTCATGAAGTCTGTTGCCTATGGCCCCACGCAGCAGAAGGTTGGAATACAAATGAGGAAGGATCTTAATGGGCTTTCCTCATACTTCACAACCTGGAAGTCCAAGGGACTGAGTATTGTTGGTCCAGAGAAAATCACCCAGAAAAAAAGTCGAAAAATATTCCCCTGATTCAGAATGTTTCACCCAATGCAGAATGCAAATGGTGCTCTCAAGAAGGAGATGGAGGTGCCAGTCCTGGCTGAGAGGCACAGACCCTTTGTGGCTGAGCAGGTGATTTGATCCTTCTGGACACACTGTCTGCTTTGCATCAGAAGTTAATTTGCTTAAACAAACCCTTCCTCTGTAGAGGTAACCCACAGTCTCAGACTAGTGTTATTCACACATCCCTTTACTTTTACACATAATATTTTGGAGCCAGAGATATCCAGATTTCCTGAGCTCTTCTTCCATGAGAGTGTTGGACAAATTGAAGGTTCCAGCAGATCAACAAGTCCTCCTGGAAACTCCTGGTCTCTAGTAAAATAGGTTTTTTAAGGCTACAGCAATGCCTGTCCCTTCTGCTGCATGGAGGCTTTGGTTCAATTATTGCAGTTAATTATTTTAATTACTTAATTGCTCAGTACCTGGCTACGTGATGTTCAATACGAGCATTTAACTCCAAATGTGAGAGAACTGGTTTCCCCAGCTCTTCCTATTCTTTTCTTCTAGGAGTCACCCTACAATTGCTCCAATGTTTTTCTTTGATGTTTGAGCTATCAGACCAGTAGTTCAAACTTCCCAGCAGACTCTGAAAAGCAAATTTAATTTGTACCTGAATTTTTTTCCCAGTCTCTGGGAGATAATTATTGAGTTGGTCTCTGATTCCCTGTTTGGATGATTGCACTTACAAGGAGGCCTATAAAGAAAGGGTGAGGGGCACAACAGTCACTGTTGGGCATCCTGAAAGGCCTTGCCCTTCTCTCTGACCTTTTCTGCTCTGTAGAACAGAAACAGGACAATATACAAATATCATAGAATATATTACTAAACCTGTTACTCACAGCTTCAAGGGAACTACAGTTTTTCAGGGTTTGAGTGGCAGGATCCTCTCTGCTCACCAGCTGCTTCTCCTTAGTAGATGTTTTAAACACAAAGATGACCTTTTTTAATGGATATTCTTGCTCATCTTCCATATAGGCAGCCATGGAGAGAAATGCACAGACTGCACTGTTTTAGGAAATGGTAGCATTGTTTCTGGTATTGTTGTCTCAGCTTGAGATGAAGAATTTTAAAAGCATTTCCTTCTCACCACTGACACTGCGTGTTCACTTTTACATACCATTTGCCTTCTGAGCAAAACCAGGACCAATCTATTGTTCTTTCATTTTTCCAGGTTTCTCTCTCCAATTTCCATGATCTAGAACAAAAGATTTTTTCAAAGGCATTGGGAGAATCACAGAATCATAAAATGGTCAGGGTTGGAAAGGACCTTAAAGATGATATAGCTCAAACCTTCCCCTGCCATGGGCAGCAGTGACAAGAATACTTCTCTTGTTTTTAGCTGCACAAAAAGAAAATTATTCTGACTAAATGTAGTGTATATCTGGCAATGGAGAAGTCGTCTTAGGAAGAAAATGGTGGAACAAACTCAAACTTTGAGTTGCAGCTGTGTAACTCTCCTTGCTTTCTCCAGCCAACAGTTTACATCTTCCAGATGCAAGACCTGGTTTACATTGTCCATTTTGTTGTAATTGGTTTATTAAATAAGAAAAGAAAAGACATCTAAAAGTTAGACCTTGGGCCCTGTTAGCAGCAAAAAATAGAAACTGTTTTGACAGTAGAATTGAGGAATTTTTGCAACTTCTGGGCAATATTAAGTGCAGTATGAATCCTCTTTAGAAGAATTGCTAATTCTGCATTATCCTCAAGAAGTGAGTTAATAACATATTCTAACTGGGTTTCCTATTCTTGGCACCGCGAGGCATTTTCTCCCCGTCTTTGTTTTACAGCTGCAGCTCTTGAAAGCAGGGCTGCCTCCCTCCTGCATTCCTCGACTATCGACTGTCGCTGTCCTTTGTTAGCTCGGGGTAATAATAGCAGTGGTCTTGTCTCCTTGTCAGCTGATAAGCACTTGAGCTGCATCGCAAAGCAGAGCTGACTTTTTGGATGACTGCTCAGCCAAGCAAATAAATAGCTCGTGTCTAAATCCTTGAGTGTCAAGGTACCTGGCAGCCAGTGCTCCGTGCTGTCCTAGCATGTTGCAGGCTCTGCAGCTGGCTGAGAGGTGTGCAGGGATTTGCTAACCTCATCTAGCTCTAAACAATGTGGAAGTAGACACATTTATAGCATATAAAAGGATATGAAAAAAGAAAAAAAACAAACACTAAGTATTGTGTGATAGGTAAATATTTAATTTTTTTTAATGGAGTTCTCACCTCCTGTAAATCATGTTTGTGGCTTAGATGCCTTATCCTAGAAACACCCACAAACCAATTTGCCAGGATTTCCAGAGGCAACATCTGCCGAATTTACCATTGAGACCTTTCTTGAATACCTCTGAGATCCAGATTTTCTGTGAGGATCAGAATCAGCAACACTTTCTCCAACCTGACAGAAATATTTGAGATTTTCAATATCAGCTTGGTGAGGTGATTCTACATCTAGATGGAGAGAGGGTCACTGCCTCAGCAGCCCAACAGGCTGAAGGGGAGTTTGGTGTTTACAATCATCATATGTTTAACATGTTTCACATCCAGCCATTTGAAGCACAATTTTGGGGGGAAAAAAGCTGTCTATGTCTCACTTGTATTTGATGTTTGTTTCTCCAACATTACCTACACACCCTTTCTCTATATGTTACATATAAAAATATATATGTATATGTATATGTATGGAGAGATATGTAACATATATATTATAATCAGAGATTTGTTTTTACTGCATAGATAATATGTGCAACCATATTATATGCAATGTCTGTAAAAGGAAACTGTTCCAGACTTATTTCCCAGCTGGAAATTCGTGGCAATGACTTTGCACATGTGTGCCTGCTCCCCCCTCCTCCAAGAGCAGGGAAGGCAGCACACAGCAGGTCTCCTGCATCTCAGAAGAGACCTTGGACACGCCAAGTTTTATTCCACATGGCTGAAGACAGCTGAAGGCTCATTATCCACTGCTTAAACATCCAGCTTTAGCTCTTGTGAGTGCTTCTCTCCCTCCTCTGCAGTGTTCTTTCCACTTCATGGAGCCTGACGAATGAAGGGAAGCCTTTCCTTACACGTCCAGCTGGAGCCCACTGGAATCAACATGAACTTCTGCTGCCACTGCTGTTGAAGAAGCCCAAAGGGTCTCTTGAGTTGCAATCACCCCTCAGGATACCTCGTTTTCTTTCTGCTCTCTATCTTCTAGGAACTCCAAGTGTGACTAATAAGCAATACTCAGTCAAGTTCAGTTCCTCTATTCTTCCTCTAGGTTTGTGACTCCCATTTTGTTCTGTAAAGTCTAAAAGTATTTACTAGTATCATGGAAACAGGGATTATCTTCATTTTGCAGTGAACAAAGAAATCCAGAATCATCTGTGAGATTTAGAAGGGCAATCCAGAGTGAAAAATTCCTTCTCTCAGAGAAGAACTGCAAAACTGGAGTAAGAGGCTCATCAGCCATCTGAGGAACAATTTCACTGCTCACAGTGATACAGCCTAGAGTAAAGATGACAATCTCCTTGCTCCAAAGCACATGCAGATTTACCATCCAAGGTCAGAAAAGATTTTTTCCATCACTTAGGCACGTTACAGAACATGTCAGCCTTTAGATGACGTATCAGACCTTGGCCACTGAGTCACCAGACAGCCACACGGAGTGTAACACCCATCTGTTCTCTTGTGCCTGGGGACACTGAGCAGCTGGGCCTCAGCTCCAACAAAACAGTGTCCAACCAAATACAGCCTAGTCAGAAGATGAACACAGATCTTGGGGGGTCACTGCTCTGCTCTGCTATTTCCACAGCCAGTATGTTTATCATTTTTGAATCTTTCCTTGCTAACCCTGTCATCCACAAGAGGAGCATGGAGTGGAGTGTTAGTCATCACTTTTGAAGCCTTACATTTCTCCTGAGTGTGAAAGAAATGCTGTCTCACATGACGATCTAACCAGCCATCATTTCATCCAGCCTGCATGCATGTGTTCCCATTTCCTTCCTTAGTCTTCATCCTTATTTCTGAGTTGAATGTATCTGAAATCTTTCCATTCTGAATGACCCTTCTGATTCCAAAGCTCTCTCCACCATGATGGAATCCACAGCTGAAAAAGATGTACCAGCTTCTTCCATCCTGATCACAAGCAGAAGAGCACATAGTGGGGACAAGTCTGGAGAAAAGGTCACTGCACTCCAGTATCCCTCACCAAGGAGTAAGCTCTCATAGCCAGGTCTAAGATCCTCAAAGAGAAAAAGTTGAGGGGCTCTGAACCACCTTTGAGCCTACTTTTTTCTTCTCTGCACTTTCTTCATCTTCACTGAGAAGAGATTTCTTGATGCAAAACTTCATCTAAACTATGGTTAGGAAGAAACTATTAGTGAGGACGGACAACCAGGAACACTGCCTAGGGGAAAGAGATCTATTTGAGGATGTTTCTCACTTATGGAAGAGTTCCACATTCTTCCTCATAGAGATTTACCAGGTGGAGACACAGACACAAGTTTACATCTTTGATCATCAGGCAGAGGCAGCAGACAAGGAAGAATTACCACAGCCAGTGCTGTGTGTTGGATACAACCTGCTGAGCTTTGTTCTGATATCTTCAGAGCGGTGTTCAACCATCAGAAAACCAATGTCTTCCTCGTAGGGTGGGTTGAGTCTTTTGCCTTCATTCTTCCAGCAGCAGCAGTGGCAGCATGTTATGAAACACAACCCTCCCAAGTCCCCCACAAAACAACTGATATTCCCTCCTACACAGGGAAGGAAACAAGTTCTCCTGTTGGTGGAGTTGCCTCCCAGAGCCCTAATGGAAGCCCTTGATTTCTTGCAGACACTGATGTGTGCCACTCAAGCCCCTGTCTGAATGGAGCCACCTGCGCTGATGGCATCGACTCTTTCAAATGCTTTTGCCTTCCCAGCTACGGAGGGGACCTGTGTGAGATCGGTACGGCCTCCCTGGCTTCAGCTAATCCTACTAACTGCTGCTACCCCCCAAAGGAAGCTGGTCCCCAGTGCTCCTGTCAGTGCTGCACTCATCTCAGTGAGCTAACCTCTAACAGCAGCTTAAAACACTCAAGGGAAAAGCTTGGAGGCTTTTGAGTATCTGATTTAAGTTTGTTCCTCACAGCACCGTGTCCTCTAAGATTCCTAAGCAGGAGCTTCTGGTGTCTTCTTCAGCTTTCTCTTTTTCAAGTGTCTCTGGTGAAGCTCCACACAGATCATAACAATGTTGATCAGAGAAGTTGCTGTCTCTTTGGGTCAAGGGTCATTCTGTTCTTTTGTAACAGTAGGGAACTTTCTGAGTGCTTCTTCACCCCAGGCAAACTTTCTCTGCTAGACTGGAACTTCGTGGAAGGATGCTTCAACTGAGCCATGAAAAATGATTGTGTTTCTCTCGGGGAAGATGCAGCTGAGAGAAGCATCATTCACTCCAGGAATCTCCACTGATTTGACAGAGCATGACATTTTTGTCATCTCCACAACATAGCTTCCTGTGGCAAAATCAGCAGGGAATGTATCTTTGAGAAAATGGGAAGCAACCTATATTTCCATCAAAAATAGTGCACTAATACTTCTTTTTGTTTCTACAAGGAAAGAAAAAGAGTTTTTTTCCTTAAAGCTGATGAAAGCCCAAACTTTTATCACCTTAGCTCAGGGGAAGCTCTCCTGCCTTGCTCAAACAAGAGAAATAAGGTTGCAATATCTTCTTCACCTTGGCATGAGTAATTATAATATATGTTGGATTTTCTCCTTCCCTTTCTCCGTATCTCTTTCTGCTTCCAATACTAGCATATGGAGTAGACCATAAGGAGAAGGCTCAGGATCATTGGACCTTCTGGGCAGGAATTGTGCTGCCCTGACATCAATTTTCCAATGCAACCTCACCAGCTCTCAATTTACCCACCCATGATACCTGTTGTTGAAGATCCTTGTAATCCAGCCAGAGACTCTCCAACCTGTAACTGATTATGATCTTGTTTCATCCAAGCCAGACTTAATTTTCTCTGAATTATGGGCTCTGGTGCCTGGGAGATGCAAGAGGAAGCCAGTGCCCTAAAACTCATGGGAATGTAAATCTTCATATTCCCTTGAGACAGACCATCCTTGCTGTTGGTCTGCAAGAACAATGGGACACTGTAGGTGAACAAAGCACACAGACAGTCCCTTTTGTCACCAGGAAAGTGTCCTTACCAGGGAACAAGATTTTCATAATTCTTTTCCAAGAAAATTGCTGTCATATTTACCTGTAAAAAAAGATTATGTAGGGAAGCATGGCCTTTCTCCTAGAAAGTGGCCTGCTGAGATTCTTTATCATGTGCTGTCCCATCCCCAGTCTGTGATGACAAGGGATGCCATTAAAGATAATGGGAAAAAGTCTTAATCTCAAAAGACAGAGCAAGTTCTCCATTAACTTTCTGCAAGAGATCCACCTGCAAAACCCAAGAATCCTCTGAGTTTCACCCACTTCCAGATAACCCATTTGATCTGTTGAAGAAGGCAGGAAATGCTTTTAATGTCTCAAATAACTACCAACCACTCCAACATCTATGAAGTGCCTGCAATCTCCAGCTGGAAGGACACCAGAAAGGTGCATTAGGAGGAATTCGTGTTACTGAAAGTGACAAGTGCTTTGACCTACCAAGTTTAACAAAGAAGAAAGAAACTGAGTACAGAAAATCTTACTGAAAAGGGAGGGAGGCATGAGGGCTCTTGGAAGCCCACCACTCTCAGATCAGCAAGGGCCTGAGAAAGGATGGTAGATCAGGCATCTGAACACATTTCATTTTCTGTTTGCTTCAGTCACATGTAGCAGACAGATGTGTGGTGTTGCATTGCGTGGGAACTGCTGAAGGTCTTTTCTGGTGGCTTCTCCATTTGTCTCTACTTTCCCCCATCTGTGGCTTTATTTTTCTTAGTAAGTGTGTTCTGCTCCTCAATATTTCTCAGATGGTAAAAGGTCTTCTGAAAAGCTGAGAAATGTTTGTACTTCTTTAGCAGCTTCCAAGCTTCTTCACTGAGATTTAGTTCTCTCTCTCCACTGTGGTAAGTTTCTGTCTCCATCTCTTTTCACCTTTCTTGATCAGTTTGTTTCTCCTCCAGAGCTCCAGAATCACACCAAGTGATGGAACCACCCACACCTGGTGGTCCTCTCTTTCCTGTTCAACACATATGCATTGATTCTGGACATCTGGGTATGGGGTTTGGAGGGTTTTTTCCAAAGCAAGAAAACTACAGGCCAGCACAAGAGGGAAGAGAGGTGTTTTTGCTTGGTCAGTTCCTCAAAAGCAGACTTCAGGAACATGACACAGGGATTTAATTTCTCAGGAATAAGTCTGTATCATTCAAGCTTTCTAGTAGCACCGGTTGTGTCACTGCAGACACAGGGCCTTCCACACAGGCTGCCCTCTTTGTGTGTCTTGGATGCCTTCTGACCATTTTCCCAGGGAATTCCTACAGGCAACAGTGTCAGGGTGTGCTTTTCAGTGAAAGTGACCATGTGTTGTCCCATGCCATGGGAGCATGAGCTGCTAAGAGGTGAGTTGACAGCTTTCAGACACATGCAGCAACTCCTTTTCTTCCCTCCTCTGTGTGTTTTAGACTTGGAAAACTGTGAGGAAGGCTGGACTAAGTTCCAGGGCCACTGCTACAGGCACTTTGAAGAGAGGGAGACTTGGATGGATGCAGAGACCAGATGCAGACAACATCAAGCCCACCTGAGCAGTATCATCACCCCAGAGGAACAAGAATTTGTGAACAGTGAGTGCTGGGGGCAGCCTAAGACTGGGCATGGGTCCAACCACTGGACTCTGACTCTACTGGCAGATTTATCAAAAGTGGTGTAAAAACCACCATTTGCCCCACTGGTGCTCATATGAATCCTAAGCAAGCCTCATCCTTGTGTGGGTGCACCCATGCTCATGGCAGCTGAGTGGGGAGGGATCTGGACAAATATGATGTAAGGGAAAAGGGCATCAGGTTATATTGGCTGGGAGGCAGCTGAATCACCCAGAGGCTCCAGGGCCAGGGCCAGCTGAAATGGCAAAGAAATGCTTCCAGCAATGCTTAGGACAACCATGACTCTTTTCTCCCCCTGCTGCTCTTCCAGGTCATGCACAGGACTACCAGTGGATCGGCCTCAGTGACAGAGCTGTGGAGAGCGACTTCCGCTGGTCTGACGGGCACTCCCTGGTGAGCCTGGAGCCCACAGCACGAGCAGGCACCAGCTTTTCGGGGTGGTGGGAAGGGCCCCATGGCTTACATGTTGAGTGCTTGGGTTGGGCATTGAGTGGAGGCAACCCTAAACTTTGTAGGGCTCATGGTTTTTCCAAGCCTCTAGAAAAGCTGGTCGGGTTCCAGGCAGCATCACAATAGAAATAACTGGTGTAGAGGCAGTGCTGGCAACCCACGGGCTCTGCTGGAGAGAGGTGTGGGAGAGGTGGGGTGAGGATGAGGGAGGGAGTAGGAGAGACCAGGGCCCAACCTTAGCTGAAGGACCATCCTCTCTTGGCAGCAATACGAGAACTGGCGGCCCAACCAACCCGATAACTTCTTTTCGGCGGGCGAGGACTGCGTGGTGATGATCTGGCACGAGAAAGGCGAATGGAACGACGTTCCCTGCAACTATCACCTCCCTTTCACCTGCAAGAAAGGAACAGGTCAGCACCCTCTGCCATACTGGCCAGGATGGGCTGTGGGTCTGGAGCAGAGAGCCCAGTGCCCAGCAATGTGGGGTTTGTTACTGCAAAGGGTGATCGAAGAGATAGAAGGAATTAGAAACAGAACTTGGCCGAGGCTCTAGGAGAAAGTTTCACAAGGACTTGAAACTAAATAGGACAAGCCATTAAGATTCAACATCCCCAGGCAGAGTCATACCCTGGCTGCAGCATCACTCCCACACACCAGCTCTGTGCCCTCCACAGACACAGGCAGCTGTTGTGATGCTCAGCTCTCACAGCTTCTCCAGGAGGCAGGAGTGGAGCACTGAGGCAGACCCCTGCATAATTTCAAATCACAGAATTTCCACATCCCCCTGCCCTGACCCTAAGCCTTGTGGACGGAGGGAATCTCAAAGGAAGTTGAGGTTTTGCTCATGGAAGAGTGACGAGGCTTTGCAGGCCCAGCCCGCCCTGGGTGTGAGCTGCCTGCTCAGCCAGGCTGGTGCTCTCCCCCTCACTCTCCAGTCTCTGCCCATCTCCCACAGTGGCCTGCGGGGACCCCCCTGCGGTGGAGAACGCCAGGACCTTCGGTCGGAAGAAGGAACGCTACGAAATCCACTCCATGGTGCGGTACCAGTGCCAGCAGGGCTACATCCAGCGGCACGTGCCCACCATCCGGTGCCAGCCCAGCGGGCACTGGGAGGAGCCGCGGATATCCTGCCTAAACCGTACGTCTGGGACCCTGCTCTTCGGGTCAGGGCTGGTGCCCCCCTGCAGCTGGAAGGAGCTGGGAATGCGGGACATCATCTCAGGGTGGGGGATAGCTCTGAGCCAGGCAGAAGGGGACACCATGGCTCCCTTGACTTCTTGGAAGTTTCCCCTGGGATGGGGCCGTGGGAGCTGACATCTTCTGGGGCGGGTGTGGACCACGGAGCCTGGCTTGCAGGACTGCCCTGGAGACCCACCAAGGCAGAGTAGGGGCAGCTCCAGAGTCAGGAAAGGGCAGCAAGGAGCTTACCAACGGCCCAGGCTACTCAGAGAAGGAAAAATAAATGGCTTCTGAAAGGGTGAGTTTTGGCACAACCTGTATCAACAGGAGAACAGGATGGCAGAGCTTTGGGGCCCCCAAGCCCTTCCCTGGACTGCCCCTGCCCTGGGAGCAGACAGGAGTCCTGCAGCAGATAGAAGCCGAGGCACAGGGCTGGGTTCCTGACTCTCTTTCTGTCAGGCCTCCAGCTGATGGCAGTCAGCCTTCTTCCACTGGTGTCCCAGCCCACTCCCAGGCCTGCCTACACCCCTGTCCCATCCCTGATTGCCTGCAGTTTCCCAAGAATTTTGTTGGCCTCAGACAAATCACATCTGTCCAGTGGCCTCCTTGCCAGGTTCTGGTCCTGCTGGGCAGTTCCAGATAAGGCAGATTAAGCAATGGTCCCACAGCCAGGGAAAGCTGACACAGGCTTAAGGGACAAACCTCTGCCCAGGGAGGAGATGAAAGGAGGAGGGATGGAGGAGGTGTCCAAGGGCGGCTGCCTGGTGCAAACCAAGATGCTGATTCCTTTGGCTCTGCTGTGGGTCTGGATAGCTGCAGGCTGTTCCCAGCATGGACTGCCAGAGATCAAGAGATCTGGTCTGCTCCCAACCAGCTTTTGCTGCTTCCACCAAAACCCTCCTGCAATTATCACAGCAGAGCATGCCAGCTTCCAGGGAGATGCAGCAAAAATCAGGCAGAAACCTTGTCCCTGCCAGCCAGGCCGGGCTGTTTCCCTCCTGTGCCCTGAGCACATCCCACTACTACTGAATATTGGGGTTGGGGATTTAGGGGTTGATAGGGCAGTGGGTGGGATGGGGACGAGCTGCCCTCCTGGCTGGGCACAGGGAAGGGGTGGCACAAGAAGAGATGATGCTCCTGCCCAGGCTCTCGCCGAGCCACAGGCACCTTCTCCCCTGGGTGGAGCAGAGCCGGGGCAGGGCGAGAGAAGGGCCGATTGTGCGTGTGCGGGCGGGCTGGCGCCGGGGCACACGCAGCCCCCCCCGGGCAGCGCTGCCTGCGGCTGCCCGTGTTTTTCCAGGCAGCCGGGGGCCGGGGCGGCCAGCGTGGGACAAGCAGCTTCTCTGTCCCGGCTCCTGCCAACAAGGTGCCTTTTCTTCTCCACCACAGCCTCCAGCTACCAGCGCAGGCTATACAAGAGGAGCCCCAGGAGCCGGTCGAAACCCAGCGGCAGCGCCGTGCACAGACGCGCCCATTAGAGCGGGGCGAGAGACCGAGGGGGAAAGCGAGAAAGAGAGATTTTTAACGGAACAGTTATATTAACAGAGTCGATTTCTTCTTCTTCTTGTTGCTTTTTTTTTTTTTTTGTCATATAAGGAAAAAAAAATTATATTAAAGACAAACCCACCTTTGTGTATATATATAAAAAAAAAAAAATTGTTTTTCCAAGCACCAAAGCAAAACGAATTAGATCTCAGCATTTTTACTAACCGTCCGGTTCCAATTATCTTCGTGCCTTTGGGGACAGGGAGGGGGGTGGGTTTGCAAAGGGCAGGGGGTTAAGTTAAATAATAAAGATGATTATTTTTTCCTGATTTTATCCACGAACAATGTAATTATTTCTGTTATTTAATCTCCAGGGTGAACAGCACCTTTTGGGGTTTTATTTTTTTTTTTTTTTTCAGAATCCTTCTACTGCTGCAGCATGTCAGGACGGGTGGGGAGGGCTGGGAGGCTGTGGTGGAAGGAGCTGTGGGAGGAGGGAGGCGAGGGGATGCTGAGACCCAGGACCCAGGTGCTGGGGCTGGGGCCCCTCTCTGCCTCCCTGCTGTCCCCTCTGCAGTGCAGCACTCGTCCTGGGACAACGTGCTCTTTCCAGGGGACCGTGCGGGGCACCAGCGTTCCCTGCACCTATTTATATTTTTGAACCTATCCTATTTTGAAAGAATGATAAATAATAAAGAAAGCGAAATCGGAATGGGAACTTCGTCAGTGTTGGTTTTTTTGTAGGGAAGAGGGATGTCTGGTGGGCTGGGAAGAGAAGTGTCTCCCATTCAAGGCAAAAAGGAGGGAAGGGGAACCCAAAGAGGGTGCTCCAAGCTACACAGGAATGGCTCAGCCCCAGGCAGCACCTGAAGGACCAAGAGGTGGGAGGGGGATCCCAAGCCCTCACTGAAGAAGGAGCCTGGAGTAGGATACTGCCCTCCCTGTTCAGCTCTCAGTTTGGGAGGGGGTTAACCCACATGCCTAAAACCCTTCTAAAACCCCATGACCAGTAGGAACTGCTTCACCTTCCAGCTTTCAGTCCTGACACCCAGGGGGTTAATTAACACTCACTAATGAGGGAACACGAGGCCCTTGCAGGAGCTGAGCTGAGCCTGCACTAATGAGACAATGCTCAGCCAAGGATGACACAGGCAGAGATGCCCAAATCCTTTCTCCACAGCAGACCTTTCTCTTGTGTTGGGACAGAGATGGGGACACAGCCATGTCACTCCAGGGCTTTCTCCACCATTTTATTAGAAGATGTCCAGAAAAACACATCTTTTCATAGCCAATGCTCAGAGAAGAAGGCACCAGAGTTCAAATGGAGTTCAGGCAAGGGGCACATAGAGATAAGGCACTTGTGCTCCAGCAGGGACAGGCACAATGGCATCCTCCAGCAGGACATGGATGGGGCTGGAAGAGGGGCCAGGATGCAATGGAGATACCTGCTCTCTGCTCTGGCCAAATCCAGCTTTGCCTCGCTCCCTCATGGCCTTGCCTCATGAACTCAGAGGCAGGAGCAGCCTGGAAGGGCAGGTGGGTGCCAGTGACAAGCTGCCACCACAGGAAGGGTCACCACCCATGGGGTGGCACGGCCAAGTGGGGTGGCAGCAGTAGCCCATGGGGATCATCCTTGCACACATCCCACGACAGGGACTGTCCCATGCTGCCCAGCTGGCAGCCACCCCAAGCAGCTGCAAGTGCCAGCTGCTGAGCAAGATCTGGAAAATATAAAGGAAGGAAACAAAACAAAACAAAAAGAAACCTCCCCCCATCCCACCTCCCCCCAGTCACCCCAATAACAACCCTTGGAAATGCCCAACACTGGGCGCTGGCAGGCTGGAAACATCCTTCTTCCAAGAAGGAACCCTCCCGGCTCGTTATCTCTCTCTGTAGCAGAAGACTCCAAACCTGCCCTTGCTGGGGAAGCCGAAGCTGCGGACACCGGGCTCCGCGGGGCCACAATTGGCCCGGGGTGTGACAATGGGGTAGCGGACACTGCCATCTGCCAGCCAGCCGGCGTTGCAGCGGTCCAGCCCCACGAACTTCCAGGCGGAGTAGAGCTGCCCCACCCGGGCGATCTCGGCCCCTGCGTCTTGGCAGCTCTGCTTGGCCTCCTCCAGCGTCATCCCAGCCAGGCGGTCCAGGTAGAAAACCTCTCCTAGGAGGGAGAGCGGAGCGTGAGAGGCGAGCATCATCCCGAGCATCCCCATCTGGAGTGCCTGGAACAACCCCACCGGGGCCAAGTCCTGTGCCCTAAGAGGGAGGGACGCACAGCACCTTCCCCAGCATCCCACCCCACCCCTGGCCAGAACCCACCTTTGAGGGCGGAGGAGAAGCAGAAGGCATCAAAGCGGTGGAGGTGCCGGTGGCGCGGGCCGTAGCTGCGGATGCCCGGGGCGAGGTGCACGCCCCCGCAGGGCTTGCGGGGCAGGCGGATGGGGTACTGCACCGTGCCATCGGCCAGCCAGCCCGCGTTGCACCAGTCCAGCCCCTCGCTCCACGCCTGGAAGAGCTGGTTAAAGTTGGCGAGGATGGCACCTTGGTCCTGGCACACTCGCTCGGCTTCGTGGAAATTGAGCCTGTACTGCCCGCGGGGAGGCTGGTAGGGGAACACGATGCCTGGAGGCAGATGGGACACTCAGCTGGCTCCGTGGGCAGCCCACCCGACCCGAGCCCAGCCCCAGCAGGAGCCGTCGGGGTCCCTGAGCCCTGTGAAATTCAGGCTCTGGGACAGGGACCACCTCCGTGTGGCGGAGACAAGGCTCAGGCATGCAGGGATGGGGCCGCTCTGGACATGCAGGCGCCAGCAGCGAGTTGCCAGCGACATCTGGTGGCACAGGGACACACGGGCTCGGTCCTGGGGACACAAGGACCCCCTCGCGGGGACAGCACCTGCATATACAGGGATGCACAGACTATAATGGGGATGCAGGGGCCACCACCACGGGGTTGAACAGACCGCGGTCCTGGGAACACACAGACCAGTTGTCCCAGGGAGACACGGACCACCCCTGCGGGGATGGAGAGATCGTAGTCATGGAGATGCACTGGCTTCAGGAGCAGGGATACAAGGGTCAGCATCCCCATGATCCCAGGGGACACATGGTCCACCACCATGGGGATGAATGAACCTCGGTCGTGGGGATGGATGGACAACAGAACCACGGCCATCACCACTCTGGACACAGTCACAAGGACCGCTAGGGACGAGTCACTGTGGAAGGCAGGGGCAGGGACAAGCAATGGGGACATTTCCACAGCTCTGAGCTCCAAAGCAATGTCAGGGCTGAGTCAGGTCCCTCATGACAAGTGAGCAAGAGAGGCTGGACCAGTCACCAAGGATCATCACAAGATGCATCGGGATATCCAGAGCTGGGAGGGGAGGGGACAGCTCCACACAATGCCGCACAATGGGAAGATGGGCGGGTAAAGGCAGGAAATGCTGTGGCCATGGGGTCACTCCAACTCTGACTCCCACAGCACCCTTGGTGTCCCAGCTGGGCAGACAGCTCTGGGCTCACTCACTCCTGAGGCCAGAGCCAGACAGCCCCAAGCTACTGTCCCATCACACCAAGCATCCCAGCCCCTTTCTGCCGCGATCAAGCTCCCCAGCCCCCGCCCTACTGTGTCCCCAAAGGAGAAGGTACCACAGGAGGGCCAGGCTCACTGGCTGTGCACAGAGGATCGTGTGGTCCCCAGCATGCCCCACCTTGCAGCCGGAGGTCCACAGCGTCGCTCTCGTCCTCCAGCCCATCGATGACCTCGCAGCGGTATTTGCCATCGTCCTTCAAGCGCACGTCGCTGATGACCAGCGAGGCCTCGTGCCAACTGTCCTCACTGACCTTATGGATGTGAGCACGGCCCTTGAAGTCCCCAAAGGCCATGTAGGTCTTGCCAATGGCCACCATCACATCCTGCTCTTTGGTGTAGTCATCCCGCAGCTTGGACCACTTGATGCGGATTTTCCGCTTGGGTCCCAGGTCGGGCTCGTAGCGGTAGCGGCAGGGCAGGGTGACATTGGCACCACTGTAGCTGTAGACAGGGTCTTTGGAGGCTTCCACCACTAGTTTGGATCCACTGAAGTAATCCACTGGTGGGAAGAAGGAAGGTGTGACGAGCGGGTCAGGATCCAGGGCTGGGCAGCATCCCCAGATCTTCCCTCCAGCCACCACCTCTACTGCCATGAGCATCCCCCAGGTGTCCCTGAAACATTCCCACTGCTCCTCTGGGCCCCACATCCCACCAAGTGATGGGTCTCCACCTCACCCAGAGGCAGGGGGGTACTTCAGCTTCTTGTGACAACCTGCCAACTCCCATGTCCCCAACATACCTTTGTCCTGCTCGTCGCTGTTGTCATTCATGATGTGGTTGTAGTAGAAGCCGTTGAAGAAGGGGTGGTAGGAGCCACTGGCCAGGCACAGCAGGGTGGCCTTCAGGAGGAGTGGGAGCAGCAGCATGGCTGGGAAGCAAGGCTGAACCCTGATTCTGTGCTGCAGAGGGGGAAAGGACTGCTGTGACACCCCCAAATAGCCAGGAGAAAGCCAGCACTGCCTGGCAGTGGTGTCAATCAGAATCCATGCCAGGGGTGCAAGGACAGGGGTGGGAAGAGCCAGCAGAGCAGCTCACCTGCCCACAGGGGAGAGTGCAGGCAGCTTGAGCCGTGCCCCCAGACCCACCCTCCAGCCAGTGCTCCCAGTCCCCTCCATCCTCATCCTCCCGCCCGGCTCACACCGCACACCAACACATTCACGGCTGCTGCCCACTGAGAGCAAGTCAGGGACAGGGCAGCTGGAGGAATGGGATCCCAGGGTGTCCTTTGGGCAGGGAGTGCTGGGAAAGGGTCACGTAGGGGTGCAGGGGGAGAGAAGTGGCTGAGCCCCACCTTAAAGCAGCAAGCTTGGTTTACAAGAGGCAGCCGAGCGTGCAATTCGACCGAGGAGTGCGGGAGGGAGCTCGGACTGCCTCTGCTGCCCCAGCTCCAGACAAAGCCCAGCAGCACTCCCTGTCCTGGCCAAGGACCCCCTGGCCCAACCCAGGGCAGCCCTCTGCATCACAGACATGGCTGGCACCGACCCCATGCAACACATTTGGCTGCCAAAGCACGTCCCATCGGTGGGGGGTAGCCTGGCTAGCCCACGACACCAGAAATGTGCACTGTCCCGAGTTCTGGGGGCCAGGACACTCAAGAGTGCCCTGCACGGGGCTCGGCCAGGGCGCTACCAGCAGAATTGGCTACTTGTGAGCATTCCCGGAGCCGGCAGAGGGGGCCCGGCACCCGGCAAGCCTCCGGCAGACCCCTTCCAACACCGTGGTGGTGGGGGGGGGGGGGGCTGACATCTGGGCCCTGCTTAGACAAGGCTCACGAGTGCCTGCAAACATACCCCGGGCCAGGGGGCTGTGGGAGAGCAGATGCTCAACCCGGAAGGGCCCAATACGAGGTACGGTGGTGCTCTCCAGGGTCCGGGGCATGAAACCGGCTGCTCCCACCGCAGGATGCTCAATGCCAGACTTTCCTCTGCAGTCGGTGCCTCTGCTCGCCATGGGGTGCAGCCACACCTGCCACCCTCTGGGGCCAGCAGAGGCGGTGCCCGAGGGCGCGGGGTGCACCCGCTGGAGCGCCGGCACAGCCGCGGGAGCTGGCACAGCTGCTGGCACTGCTGGCACCGGCACAGCCGCGGGGACACCGCCACGTGCTGCCCACGCGCCGCAGGGTGGGCTCGAGGCACGGCAGCTTCACACCTCGGTCTGCAGGGCGCCAGCCCTGGTCCCCCCGCACCCCAGTGCCTGGTGACCCCCCCAGACCCAGCGTTGCAGTGGCGTGCAGCGTGCCCAGTGCCCAGTGCAGAGCCGTGGGCATCGTGCTGCAGCACCCAGCACAGCCATGCCTGGCACCTACAGCAATGATGCCCAGCTCCCTCCATGGCAATGCCATCCCCCCTGCCCTTCGTGGCAAGCAGGGTGCCCATCGCCCCGGGGTGCCAGCCCTCCCCATTCCCAGCACTGAGGCCAAGCCCTACTCACGCTGGTTGCGGGCAGGCTGCAGGCAGGCGTGCAGGCAGGCTGCAGGCAGATGCACTGTGTTTAGGGCTCTTGCAAGGCTGAGAGGAAGCAGCTCCAGGGCCTGCCTCTTAAAGGGAAACACACGCCTTTCCCAACCCCCTGCTTGCAGCCCGGGGCTGGGGTGGGTGCCCCCCGCCCCCCGCCTGCCCACCATGCCTGGGTGATGGCCTCACCGTGAGTCCACACGCTGCCCACACGCTGTTCACACACCTTATCTGAGGTGTGCCAGCCGCCTGCACTGCCCCCGACTTGGAAGGGGCAGCAGTGGGGAGAAACGAGCCCTGTTGGGGCTGGTGGGATCCTGTGATGTTCCAAGCAAAGCCCCAGTGCAGCCACAGTGCCAGGGAAGAAGGGACATCCCTTGTCCCACATCCCACTGGTGGGACTGGCCACAGTCTCCAGACAAAAGAGGTGTCCAACACGCATGTGGCAGGAGCACTACAGGCACAAGCAGCTCAGGACAGGTGGGCTGCGGCACAGAGTGATCTGTGCCCAGTGCCTGCCTGCTCTGGAATTCAGGAGAGACAGCTGAGGTGTGGGGTTCAGCTTCTTCAGGTTCTGCTTGATGCAGTGGGGGCAAGGCAGAGGTACAGAAACGAGGGCAAAAAATCTGGGGTGCCCAGTTGCACCCATCTGGGGGTATCATCCTTAAACTTGGGCGATGCCTCCATACCAGCTCCCACTGGCACACAGGCAGGCAGATACGGCTCCAGGAGGATCGCGTCCTCAGGAAGGGCAGCACGGCGGCGGCACCGCCAGGGGATGCCGGTCAGGGGATAGAGAGAAGGGACAAACAGAGGAACCACGATGCGGCGTGTGCCCTGACCCATCGACCCGCTGTCTCAGTCCAGTGCGCTGCTTCACCCCCCACTTTGTTATTTTACGGCAAGGAAATGAGGCGTGGGGGCCCCGGTCCAGCTCTTGCCGCCGTGCAGGATGGCTTCAAGCCGGAAAGAAAACAACCCGTGTAAAAATAAACGGCCCGAGGCTGGCTGCGGGGTGAAGGGGGCCAGGAGCCCTTCCCGCCAGCTCCCAGCACGGAGCTCTCGGGGTGCGATGCTGCCCGCCCGTCGCCGCCACGCTGATAGCGAGCAGCCAGCAAGGAAACGGCGTTATCTGCCGCCAGCGCCGGCACGACAGCCCGTGCTCCCCGTGGGAAGCCCCGAGCAGGGATGGCTGCAGGACCCAGGGTCTGGAGGCACCGCTCTTCCTTGTTCTCCTTTTCCCTGCGCCCCCGCCAGCCCCGCCAGCCCTCCCCGGGGAGGGACGCGGCGGAGCCGGGCTGCCCCG
>VZRH01003307.1:97542-110697 GCA_013397555.1 Urocynchramus pylzowi | reverse complement strand
AGTGTGGCGGCCGGGCACGCCGCCTGCTCGCCGGCCCGGGGCAGCCTGTCCCGCAGCCCACAATGCAGGGACAATTACACCTTCCGGCATGGGGCCACCGCACCGCCTGCATCCTGGCCGAGGGTCCCTGCTACCCCCAGCCCTGCCACTTGGCCGGAGGAGGTGGTGGGTGGCGTCCCAGCTGCATCCTGGCCGTCAGCGTCCCGCTGCAGGTGCTTGCCCAAGTTCTAGTGATCCAGCAATTGGGATGGTTCCCTCCACCCCCGGGCTGTGCAGAAAACAGGCAGCCCTGTTGGGGCACGCTGCTCCCTGGCGTGGCTGTCCCATTGTTCCCGAACCGAGGAACAAGCCCCACGGTGTCCTGCACTGCCTGCACCAGAGCACCTGCCAGCAGCCATCCTCTGCCCGGCCTGGGGAGGGGAGAGGCAGCAGACAAGGGACAGGGATGCTTTCTGGCACCTCTTCTCAGCAACAGCTCCTGCCTCACCTTAGGCCATGACTCTTGTCTGGACCTGGCCAATGATTTCTCCATCTCCTCCTAGGGAGCAGAGGCATAAGGAAGGATTTGGACACCAGCAGTCCTTGAGGAATGAGGGATCTCCTTCATTCCTTCCCACCTCTCTTGTCTTTTTGTTTTGTATTCCCTGAGACGTACCCTGGGTGTGACCAAGGTTTCAGGTTGAGCAAAGCTGTGCAGGGTCAGGGAAGCTGTGACCTGGGAGCACGTGCTTAGGGCACATGTCTAGGGCTGGCTGAGCATTTGGCTGAATGGGAGCCATAAAAGTGTCATCCCCATCTTCCCCCCCTCAAAGCCAGCGCCTGACAGCTCTGCTGTGGCCTCACCAAAGATTTGTCCATGAAATGCTGCTTGCACAGGATGACTCCAGCAGGAACACTCACATTCCTGGTGGGATGGAGAAGCCTGTGATCTGTGCTGGGCTTTCCGGGTGGTGGTGAGAGGATGCTCCCCCTGACGGCTGCTTCCTGAGGAACCAGCTCCCAGCAGCTGGCAGCAGTCAGCAGGGTGCCGCAGCGTGCCGGCCATCCCGGCCTTCCTGCTGTCCCAACAACCCAGCCACGTCCGGGAAGAGCATCCGAGGGACAGGGACAAGCCGTGAGGGGCTGTGCACGGCGGGGAGGGCACTCTGGCTCTCCCAGTTCCCCCATCCCGGGGCTCCGGGGGATGAAAGAAGTGCCACAAGGCTGGGAAGGGGCTCAGAATCTGTCAGAGGGGCTTGCCTGGGGGGTAGCAATGGGCAGGGGGAAGCAGCAGCTGGGGGCTGAGGACACATGCCCTGCTCTGATGTGCAGCATCTGCTCCTGTCACCCTCCTCATGGAGCCTCTGCCATAGCCCTGGCTCACGGCTGTCTTGGCCGGACTCAAAGCGAACTGCTCTTATCTCTGCCTCAGCTTCCCGATGATAAGGGTGGCATGTCTGGAGGTGAACTGGGCAGACTGTCCCCCCTGTCCCAGGCTCTGTCTGTGGCTGCTATTTGTCACCAAGCAGCTGCAGCGACAGCCACAATGAATTCAGCCCAGTCTTTGCAAGCAGATCCCCAGCCAGCTCCTCTGATGCCCACTGCTGGCACTCCCAAGGCAAGGCAAGAGCCCACCTCCCTTAGGCAAGGCCCAAAGAGGAGATGCCTGGCTGAGCAGGGCACTGCTGGCTGCAGGGAAGTGCAGAAGATTGTCCAGAGCTGCAGGGACAGAGAGCTGTGGTAAGACATAGGTGACGCTTGGCTAGTCATGCCAATTCCAGGGGTCCCTACCCGGTGTGGAAGATTCTGGACATGAGCAAAGCTCCTCTGTCCTGTTCACCACAATGCCCCCTCCCTAGCTGGGATCACATCCTCAGTGCAGGCAGATCCTGTTCCAGCAGCATCCATGCCCCAGCCCTCCCCAAGAGCTGGGAACATCCCCACAGGCAGCCCTTGCAAAATTCACAGCTCCCTCCAGCCCTGGGAGCGTGCTTGGGTGTAAGAGCCCATCTAGCTCCAAGCTGGAGGATTTGCTCCAGGATCAAAGCCAAAGGAGGAGACACAGGGTGTGGGGTGCTGATAGAGGCTTCCCCTCCCCAGGTCCCATCCCGCCGCGCCTGGCCAGCTGCGAGCAGTCTCCAGCAGCTGCGACAGGGTGGAGACAGTGGGAAAGATGCACACAAAGCCCTGAGATACCCTGTTTTTCAGGCAGGGAAGGGAGCTAGGAGGGTCTGGGAAGGCAGGAGAAGTGCAGGGCCAGCACAGCAGCTGGCCACCCCATAGGGTGGAGGAATCAAGGGGCTCAGAGGGAATCTTTGAGGATCACCAGACCAGCCAGGCTTGGGGAGATAACCCTTGGGGAGGCACAGATCAGACAAGCAAACACCTCCAAAAGTTTCAGCTGGTTTTAATACTGTCAGAGACACCCCAGAGTGGGGCCATCGCTACCATCCCACTCGGGCTCCCTCAGCCCTTGCCAAAGCAAACCCACTGCCAGCTCAGCCCCACGGCTGTTTCACATCCCAGCAGGCAGGGGAAGCATCACTGCCAGCCCAGGACAGCCTGCTCGTGCTCCCACCTGGGACTCACTCATCTCCTACTGCTAATCCCAAGGGCTCGAGCATTGCAAGAGGCTCCCCTCCACCCCATGTAAAGGGAAAAAAATCAGGTTACAAAAAGGGTCATGGCACGGCTCTCTGCCCACTGCATTTGGGTGGTTTAATTGCCACCTTTCCCATCTTTTCTTCACATCCTTCTGGCTACAAACCAACTCTCCCCACTACCAGATCGTAGTCCCCCTGGTCACCACTGGGCTCTGAGGACAAGGGACGGCCAGGCACGCCAAACTGCAGTAAGCTGGGGATGATGGCAATGCTGAGACTTGGGAGGCTGCTGGAGCTGGCATCCCAGGAAGGGGAATGGGCAGTGCCTGCCAAAATGCCCACTGTGGTGCCTGCCAGACTACCCAGCAGGTAGAGCCACCATCAGTGGGGATCTGGTGCCTGTTGACAGAAGCTGTCTCATCACTCCACTAGCACTACGTGGTGCTGACATCGCAGGCAAGGAGACTCAGGGCCTGGCAAAATGGGCAGGGGACAACAGCTGAGATTTTTCAAAAGATTTTCACAGCCCCTGCTTGCAGACAAGCAGGGAGCAGGAGAGACATTGGAGGCTGCAAGCCAGGGGAGCCTGCCCTAAGACCCTGAAAACTGCTGAGCCCCAAGACACAGCTCAGGCAAGGGACAGCCACTGGCTGTAGCCTCTCTGCTGGAAGCAGAAGCAAGAAGGAAAAAATTTGTCCCTAGGCTTAGCTGAGAAGATAAAGCCAAGCCCTGGCTGCAGGACAGGGTCCCCCAGCAAGGCCTCATTTGCAGAATGGTGTCCCCAAGAAAGCCCCAGTTGCAGGAGGGGGTCTCAGCCCTGGCTAGAGCAGCAAGAGGGCAGGAGCCGTCCCCACATCCCACCCGCAAGGGCCCCGTAAAGTGCAGTGCTGCAGCCCCAGCACCAACGCGGGGCAGGGGAGCCCTCTTGGCCGCCTCCTGAGTGTGGGGACGTGGAGAGGGGGGTGTGAGGTCAGAGCAGGAGTGGGCAGGGGCAGGCAGGGTGCAGGCTGGGCAGCGGGGAAGAGCAGCCCCGTCCTTCTCGGCCGTGCCTACTCGTCGCAGCCCAGCAGCTCCACGCGCAGGGTGATGCGGTTGTTCCAGGCCACGGGCAGGATGCGCACATAGCGGGCGTAGAAGGGCACATCGAACACGTTCTTCTTGTGTGAGTAGTTGTCACTGTTGCCATGGAAGATCTAGAGGAGAAAGGTGGGTATCAGTGCTGCCAGGACCCCAGGGCAGCGGTCACAGCACCGACTGACAGAGTTCAAGAAGCCTTTGGACAACCTCTCGGGGTGCCCTGTGCAGGGCCAGGAGTTGGACTCAATGACCCTTGTGGGTACCTTCCAACTCAGAATATTTTTTGTGATTCTGTGACCTCAGCCCCACCACTCATCCCTCCCCACCATGGCATGCCTGAGCCCTGGGAAATCACCTTGCCCTCCCCACACCCACCTTGGTGCTGTTTGTCTGGGCGTCCCGGTACAGGGTCCAGGATGTGCCGTTGTCACTGTAGGCCACCTTGTAAGCTGCCACATACTGGATGTGCCCAAAGTCACGGGCTCCTTGTGTGATGATGCCTGTCACCTTCTTCTGGTCACGAAGGTCAATCTGGCAGAGACAAGGCTCGTCACAGCTCCTTGCAGGAGCAGTGCTCCCACCCTACAGTACCCTTCATGCTCCAGAGGCAGCCAGGAAGAGCTGGCCCTCGGGGGTCCAGAATGGAGAGAACACCACTTGACCCCCATGCCAATGCCAGACAAATCATAAAACATGACTGTGAAATATTTGATCCTTCAGTTCTCACAGCATTCCTCAAAGCAACCAAAAGTGGGCACAAACCCATCTCAGCTCCCTTGCCCACCCCTGCCACATTTTTTGCCAGAAACACCAGTGTGGGAAGGACAGCAAAAAATTTCAACTCAAAAAAATACAGGATTCACAGAGGAAATGCATTTCCACTGGAAAGTAATTCTGGCTGAGAAAATATGCAGTTCAACACAATCTGACATTTGGGTTCTAAGCAAGATGGTTTCTATTCTCTTTACTCTGCCACACTGTGTTTACTGCTGCTGGCACGTTACAGGGTAAACCACCAAAGGAGCTGAAAGCCTCATTATTCAGTTCTGTTTTCATGCTCATAGAGGGCAATTCCAGCAATGCAATACACATAAATCCTGAGTGTACATGTAAATCTATACACACATACACAAACAGGCAGCTTGTGGTGCAATAGCCCAACTCAGCATGTCATCCTGACCCTGTCATCAGCCAATGTCTCGATAAGCTGGTTTATTTAGAGTTGTGAGACAGCTGCTTTTAATCATTTCCCAAATAAAAAGTGGGACAAATATCTAAACTGCTTTGTCCTATTATGTCATGGAATCATGTGAAAAGTACAAAAACAGGGGAGCAAAGGAAACTGAGAAGGAAATTTCAAAACTATTTGTTTCTATTCCAGACTGGGAAGCAAAAAGCAAGCCTGATTTTTTTCCTGCAAAACAGAAACATGGTGTTCTGGGCAGCCACAGTGTGTTGGGACGGTCACTCCAGGCTGGGATGGCATCTCCTCTGGGGGTAAGACAGAACTGGGGTGCTGCAGGCTGGATGTACCCCACAAGAAGGTGCAGATACAGCACCACCTTGCTCCTATGGGCCCTGATTCTGATCCAGTGCTCCAGGACTGCTGTAAAAACCAGTGTCTGTGGTCCCATCCTGACCTGCCCCTGTGATCCCCACTCAGGGAGAGCATTGCTGGACACTGTGACCCACCACAAGGCTCTGGTCACACCAACCCAGCTGTTCCAGCTGCCCTGAAACAGGAGGTGGCCCTAGGCACAGCTGAGGAGCTGGTGAGGAGACATGAGGTTACAGAGACCAGAGACCCACCTGCAGCCACTCAGACTGGTCGTTGTTCAGGGCTGTCCAGGCGTTGGTTTTGCCCGTCATGTCCAGGCGAGCGTAATGAGGGTGCCAGGTAAAGGCGTCGATGCCCCAGGTCTTGAAGACACTGGAGGCTGTGATCTGCTGGTCGGAGATGAGGCGGGACTTCATGCCCAGAGGCTCCGAGCAACCTGCCGTGTTGAAATACACTGTAACACAACAGTTTACACAGGCAGTGAAAAGGAAAGAGACAACAGCACCGCTGCAGGCAAAACCCCACAGACCTGTCAGAAGCCATCCCCACATTCTCACTCCACTGCCCAGAGAGGCACCAGGGCCAGGCAAGGAAATGCTCAGCAGATGCGCAGAGCTGTCTTTTCCCGGGATTTTTCGCTCCCAGCTATTCCCTGGCTCACAGTGCCTCCTGCTGCAGGGATGAGTGGATGTCCCCACAGCACAGCCCAGCCCAGCCCAGCCCTGGAATACAGAAAGCTTTGGCAAGAAGCAGAGAAGGATGTGGAAAGAGCAACGCAAAGATATCCCCAGCCAAAAGCACGGATGGCACCACACCCACGCAGCAGCAGGACAGGACCCAAGCCCCCACAACGTCCCACTCCCACACTGACACACAAGTCCCACTCATTTCCCAGGGATGTGCTGCAGGGCAGGAATACAGGAGGCACAGGGAAAGGGCTCAGGCTGATGATCCTTTACACTTCCCAGAGGACTTTGATCCTCTGCTGCTTTCCAAGCTCTCCAGCAGGAAAAGCAGTGGGTTCACAGCTCAGACCGGGAGGGGGCACAGTAAAAACTCCTGGCTTGGGAAGGTGTTAGCAGCGTGAGAATGCAGCTGGCGCTGGCTGAGCCGATGGGATTAACGGCTTGTGCTCCCCAAACGCACCCCTGGGTATTCCCAGCCATCAGCGTGAGGAAAAACAAGCACTGCCAAATCCCTTGTCCGGAGGGATCAGAAGCAGGCCAAGGGGGGATGCCCTGCCCCATGTCAGCCCTGCCCTGCAGCCCCCACGGGAGGGGACAGCGCTGGCATTTACCGTTCATCTCGCAGCCGATGAGCTCGAAGCGCAGCGTGCAGGCGCGGCGGCACATCACGGGGTAGATGCGGATGAACTGGGCCGTGATGGGAGGGTTGAACATGTTGGTCCTCATGGTGCCATAGTCCACATTCCCCTCAAAAACCTGCAACAATGGCCAGGGCTCAGTGCCCCAGCTCTCCCACTGTCTCCCGCAGCAAATCCCTTGCACAGCAGACAGAGAGATCTCAGCACTGCCAGTGGCAAAAGAGCACGGAGGGGGAAGCTGGGCTCTGGTTTTGTGCCCTGGAACAGTGCGGGACCTTGGAGGAGCTCCAACACTCTCAACAGAGCTTTGCAACATTCCCTGCTTCCTCCTCACCCCCACAGAGCCACACAGGCAACAACACCCACTCCCACTACCACAATGCTCCTCAAATCATGACAAGCACAGAGGCGGCTCACTTCTTCCTTTTTAACATAATAAATAGAATCAAATTGCCTTTCATGCACTTTTTCCACTGCTGCAGAAACAAGAGGAATTTTTCTATTTTTTTTAAAGCAAAGCAGATACTCCCAACCATTCTCTGGATGCTCAGAAAGCCAGCAGGAGACACTTGCCATAAAGAACTGCAAGTGGAGAGCATGGCAATCTAGAAGTATTCCCACTTTGAGAGATACGCTGTCAGCTGCTGCTTGCTGCAGATACAACACCGAGCTACCCAAGCTGCTCAGTAGCACTCCCAGACCAAGCCCAGTTCCCACAGGGTGTCAATGATAAAGATAGTATCTGAATGACCTAAATCAGGCAGTGCTGCTTCTTTGGTTATGCTTATTATGGTCAATTAAGCAGAGGCAAGGAGTATTGCTTGGCACTGGAACCACCTGTGCCATCTCACTGCTAGGAGAGTTCCCATCGGTTCCCAACACAGCTTTGCCCCAGGTCAAAAGCACTTTCCCACACACAGGGATGCAGCTCACAGCCCCTTCAGCACCCACAGCACCAGCAGATGGGGGGAGCTGGGACATCCCCCACACAGAGCATCACAGCCCACCTTGTCTACATCCTTTTTCTCATCCTTGAAGAAGGTGAATTCCCTCCCATCCAGGCTGTAGGCGACTTTGTAGGCGCGGACAAACTCCTGCTGCCCCACACGGCGCGCGCCCTGCGTGATGATCCCGCTCAGCCGCATCTTCCGCAGCAGGTTGGCCTGTGCAGGGGACAAGAGGATGAGTGGGGTGCAGTGAGGATAGCGGGCACAACCCTTGCACCCACCGGGATCACCAAGGCTGGCACTGGGGCAAAGAAAGGGGCTACCCAAGGCACTGGAACTCCCTTGGGGAGGAAGCCCTTCATCCCTCCAGCCTTGCATCCCAAAGTGGGCAGAGCAAGGGGGATCATCAACCCATATCCCAGCTTCCTCCAATGGACTTCCCTCCACCAGGCATACCCCAAGATACCCCTGGGTGGCAGCTTGATGCAGCAATTTAGTCCCACACTTGCCACCAGGAGCAGTGAAATCCCGTGACAGCAGCACTGCAAGACCTGCCGTGGCTGCTGGGGCTGCTCTCTGTGCTGGCATTCCAGTCCTGCCACAGGTACCTGGATCCAGGGGCTCTTGTCGTAGTTGCTGGAGGTCCAGGCATTGACGATGCCGTGGTTGTTGAGGCGGGCGAGCTCTGGCCCCCAGCGCTGGAGGCCAAGGAAGCCGTAATAGACAGAGGATGCTGAGAGCTGGGCGTCAGAGATGGCTCCTCCTTCCATGCCCAGGAGAACAGCACAGCCTGGGGGCAGAGGGGAGATCAGGATCAGAGAGAGACAGTAATCAGGGAGCAGAACTTGAGGTCATTTGTTTCTTGTCTGGGGGCAGAACAAGAGAGGGAGGCCAGCCCTAGGGCCTGGCTGTCCCCAAGGTGTCCTCTCCTCCTCATCCCTCAGCCAAAACCACACCATCCATCAGTCCCCCTCACAGCACAGAGGTCTGAGGAGAAAGGACCTTCCTGGGGCACTCCAGAGAGGAGAAAGCACTTTCCTGAGGATGTTCCCTCCATTAGGACCAGGCCTGATGGCATCAAGGATAGCTAGAGTTGCCCACCAGATCCCCTAAACCAGCTGGTGAGATCCCTCCTGGCAATGAGGGACAGACAGTAGGGAACAGGAGGGAAAGGGAATTCTGTGCAGTTGATGCCAAAGACTTACGGCTGTGGCAGGTCTTCCCCAAGAATGGAGAAGGACACTTGCAGGTGTAGTCACCATCCAGGTCCAGGCAGGTGCCTCCATTTTTGCAAGGCTGGGAGGAGCACTCATTCTTGTCTAGGAGAGAGAGAGGAGGAGCTCAGGAGGCAATCCCAAAACCAGTCCCACAGAGGAGACCCCTCATTCAGTGCAACAAGAACAGGGGGAGGTATCCCCTGAACAAGGGCCATGGCAGGGTCCCTGAAGAGAGGGTGGCACGGGTTGAAGCTCTAACCCAAGGATCCATCTACACTGTGTCTCCACTGAGTGCAGCCATGCAGTGCACCAGGACCCACAGTCATATCAAGGCTGGGAACCTCCATGGAGCAGGCTGAGCTTTGAGGCACCCCTTGTGTTATTAGTTGAGGCACCAAGTCCCTGCAGAGATGCAGAGCAAGGTTCAGACATAACCTGTGCCCACAGCACGGTCCTTCCCTCCACCCTGCAAGCTCCAAAACAGCCCATGATCCCTGTAAGCCTGGTGCCCCACGCAGTCACAGCTGCTCACACCTCCTAGTTGTCACCCTAGGGGTCCCCAAGCTGTCAGTGGACAAGCTTCCCCTGCCTGTCCCCTGCTGTACTCACTGTTCTGGCAGTGCACCCCATCGTACCCCGCAGGGCACTTGCAGATGTAGTCAGTGAAGACGTCACCCCTGTTTGGGACCAGCTGGCACTCACCATTGTTGTGGCAAGGATTGGGGTGGCAGGGCCCTGGAGAAGGGGAAAAACAACCGTAATATAGGCACAGGTGGAAAACAAGAGCATCCAGTGGGCTTCCACTCCCCACAGACATTTCATTCTCCCAACTGCATCCCATCACCATATCCTTACTCAGATCTGTGCTCTATGTGTCCATCAGCCATCAGAAGAGCTGAAGCCCAGGGCCAGTGATGCAGGGCCAGGACAAGGGGTGCACCTGGAAAAGGGTCAGCTCCTCACCTTTCTCTGTCTCATTGCAGTCAATACCAACATAGCCCTCAGGGCAGATGCAGAAGAAGGGAGCCTCATTAATCCCAGTCAGGCAGGTGCCCCCATTCTGACAGTGGTTCACATCGCAGAAGTCACCTGGAAGTAAAGCCAGGTGTCACTGCAAGCCATCCCTAAGGTGGCCATCCACCAGAGCCCCATGCACACGAAGGCATCCCAGCCCAACAGCAGGAGCTAGTCTGCTGCAAACCCCACAGGGAAGGGAGCACCTGGCAGGGACAGGCTGCTGGACCTTGCACAGGGCTGCTGGCATTCAAAAGCAATGGTTGAGACTGGGAGCATAACCAGCAGCAAGGACCTGCCTTGTGCTGGCACTTTAAAAAAGAGGTTGAACAGATATGACAAAGTGAAGACAGGGGAAACCCAGGTTTTGGTGCATTAAATGTTTTTGACACTTGGCTGGGAAATGTGAGTGGCCAGGCTGGGGCTCGCTCAGGCACGAGAAGGACAGAATGATTCAAGGGAGTGGAGCTGGTGCTGTTGCTGGGTTTTGCTAATGTAAGTTTGTACTTGTAAGAACACCATAAAAAATAAAATCATTGTAGGGGGAGCTCGCATTCCTCAGTTCCCAGACACTGGAGTCAGGCAGGGAGGAAGCACAAGGTCCATCTCTGCAGAATGCCTGCCAGACCTCCATCATTCTCTGAGCAGCTCCTACAGGGCAGCCCTGGCTCACAGGCAGGTTCCCCCAGGGAGCTGGTGGGGCTGCACCATCTTCCCTGCCTGTTCATCCATCTCCAGCATCTGCCACCGTATAGGGTCTATGTGGCAAGGTGGTGGTGGCAGGGGACTGCAAAGGTGGCTCAGCAAGAAGACAACAGGAGCTGCTCCCATGCTGGAGACAGCCAGTCCCAGCCAATGCCAAAAGAGACCCTCTGCTGCTCAAAGCTGGTGCCCATCACCAGCACAGCTTCTGTGATAATGTACCCAAGATAAAGTAAAAAACACTGAGCAGCAGCTGTAGAAGAGAAGTGAGAAAAATGTGAGAGAAATAGCCCTACAAACACCCCTGGCAGAGAATAGGGAGGGAAAAGATGGGATCCAGGTGCAGGAGCAGGGATTCTACTGCAGCCTGTGAAGAAGACCTGCCTCCCTGTAGCCTGTGGAGGACCACAGGGGAGCAGATATCCACACTGCAGCCCACAGACCGGTCCAGGCTGGAGCAGTCTCTTCCTCATGGACTGTATCTCATGGAAAAGACCCACACCAGAGCAGTTAATGAATAACTGCAACCCACGGGAAGGACCCACTCTGGATCTTTTCCTTCTTTTCCCCACCCTGTCCTGTTGAGGAGGGAAGTGAATGATGTCAACCCACTGCACCCTCCAACCTTCTACGCTCCATTGCAGGGCTGAATCAGATTGCAAAAACTGGGCTGAAATTCCTCCCACCCTCAATTTATTCTGCCTAAAAGCTGCAAGGCAGCAACATTCCATAAACCTAGACCAGATTTCCACAGGACTGGTTGAAAGCCTCAGTAACTCCTTGTCAAACAGGACAGCACATCCCTTGATGCTAGGCATTTCTCTGCTATGCTGCAGAAGTCAGAACAAGGGCTGAACCCAGGTGGAGACCTGGGAATAACCCTTCACTACCTGCATGACCTGGAGAAGGGGGAAGTTGATGAGCTGTGGGCTCACTGCCCAGACGAACACCAAACAACACAGTCCTCATTTGCCTAAGCTACTACTCAGTGAGCTGAGTAGTACTCATTAGTCCTTTAATAGCAGGACTCCTTCGAGTTAATCCTACTCTTCCTGACACTCCACATGTGTAGGGTACACACTGGTGGCAGGCAGGCCAGCATCAGGTGGAGGTTTCCATAAGGATGCTGTAGCTCCCATAGCCCAGCCTCAGGAGGCAGAAAAACTTGGGCACCAGTTCAAGTCACTGCCTGTGCTGCCCAGCCTGTTCTGCATGACCTCATGCTCCATCAATGCGCTGCCATGAGCTACAGCATGGGAGGAGAGGGCTCCTGCTGATAGTGGGGATGCCTCTGCTCCACACCCCTCCACCCCTCCACAGGTCTTGGGCACATCCATGCACTCCATCCCACGGATCTCTCCCAGCAGCCAGTCAAGGCCACACAGACTGAGCTACTTCTGTTCAACAGTGGGAGATGGCTGCTCCCCCAGGCACAGAGTGTCAAGGAAGGGATGCTCCCCAGCATCAGTGCTGCCTCCAGCACAGGAGTGTCTGGGGTGTGACACGGCAGCAAAGCAGCAAGGTCTCCTCCCAGGGCTGGGGCAGGATGGTCCCAGTTTTATACTTCAGTTATTGCAAGTAACTGGACTCCCTTTTATCCCCTCCCAGGAATAATTCCTTACATGGTGGGTGTTGGTAGCCAGCCCCCTGCCTAGCAGTGAGGCATACAGGTCACTTTTTCCACTGTAGCAAGCAGTTTTGGATGCTCCTGTTTCTGGATTGTTTCAGGCCTGGTTTCAGAGCTGTTCAGCATCTCCATCCTCCACACACACATTTTTCTCCAGTCAAGGACAGAGCTGTCACAGGCTGAACAGTCAGGAACCAAGGCAACAAAGATCAACCACCGCTTTTGGAAATGTTTGCTTATATGAACCCACAGGCTGGCTGGGAGGCAAAAATAACATCCTCCAAATACTGGGACAGCTCATCCCAGCGGGGCTGGGGGAAGTCAGGTCTCGGGAGGGCAAAAAGGGCACCTCAGCCATCCAGGCAGAGCAAACATAAACAGGGCCTTCCTCACCCCTTCCTGCTGCCCTTTGTCCCTGACCTGGAGCCCGCACTTAGGCTTTGCTCCCCTTTTCCCTGTCTCGTCCTTCCCTTTCGGAGCCAAGCGCCCCAGGCATGACCCACGGGGTTATGATGAAGCTGCTGCTCCGCGGGGTTGCCCTGGCCAGGCCAGCTGGGCGCGTACCAGGCGGTCCCAGGGACGCTGTTTACATTGCGAGCACGGTTATCTGAGCCTGAAAGAACAGGACAGCCCGGCTGAGAGACTCCCGCCTCGGAAGAAGGGACGGGGCCGTGGACCCGAGATCCCCCGCTCCGGCAGCAGCAGCCCTGGGGCTGCCCGCTCTCTCACTCGCACTGCGTGCCCTGCAACCCGCTCCATCAGCCGGAGCCTGGTCCCACTCACCCTGCACCCCCAGCTCCTCTCGCTACACGTCCCGGATCCCCGCGCCCGCGGATCCCTGGCATTTCGGGTTTCCCTACACGCCAAACAACCCCTACACACACCCCCTACACAACCCCTACACACACCCCCTACATCCCGGACAACCCCTGCACCCCGGATCCCTTGCACTCCACATCCCCAGCATTCCGGGCTCCCCTGTATTCTGGATCCCCTCAAACTCACCCTCGCCTGCACCGCGGCTCCCCTGCACACCAGGCAACCCTGCACTCCAGAGTCTCTGCACTCCGGCTGCCCTGCACCCCGGAATCCCTGCACACCGGACAA
>VZRH01003307.1:84069-96885 GCA_013397555.1 Urocynchramus pylzowi | reverse complement strand
CCCGCCCCCGGGGCGGGACCGGCCCCGCCGGCGGGGAGCAGCCCGGCCGAGGGTCCGCGCCCCCGGGGCGCAGGCAGCACGGGGCGTGCAGGCGACAAGGCAGACAAGGTGTCTCTGGAAGGGAGAGCCCCCACGGCCACGCTGATGATGCTTCAGCGAGGGGGACCGCTGGCTCACCCCACGCCAGATCTTGGCCCTCGGCCGGCCGGTAGGGACTTCCCGAGCCTGGCAGTGCCCATGGCTCCTGGCCCTGGCTGGCAGGCAGAGGGTGCAGAGTTGGCCCGGAATGTACTGGGGCTGCCAGCACTTGGCAAAGGGAGAGCTGTTTTGCAGCACAAACCCCACTTCTCTCTCCCTGGGTGGGATGAAAGCTGGAGAGGGCTTCCCCTCCGATGTACACGGAACACAAGCGCCCTGTGCCATCCTTGTCATCCAGTGTGCCAGTGGCATGGGGTTTTCCCAAGTTCCTCCTAGCTAGCATCAAGAAAATCAGCTTGCAGCCAGGTCCAGCAAATATGTGAAAGGGATTGGGAGTGACATAACAGCTTTCTGCCCAGAGCACTGCACCACAGCTCCACTGGTTTGGCCACAAACTAGCTCCTTTTTGAGCTGTGCCTGGCCACCAAGAGCTGGAAAAGCCCAGCCACGCTCTTGAGAGGAACTGGTGCCCTGTGGGGAGCTCTGGCCTGGAAGGCAAAAACATATTTAGCCCTGGAAGGCTAAAGCATATTCAGGCTAAATCCATATTCAGCAGCAAATTGGAAAAGAGCACTGCACAGCACAGGAATGCTGGATCATTTGACCCTGTCATGGAAATCCGCTCCAAACCCTCCTCCTCCTAGACGTGAAGCTGACTTTATCTCTTCTTGCAAAACCCTCCATTTCAGCATTAACTAACCCACCTCAGACTCTTGGGTTGCTCATATTTATGTGTTGACTCTGCCCGAGTGTTGCTACATTTCTGTCTTTGGCAATGCAGCCACGCAGCCGTCCGTGAGCTGGGCAGTCCAGCTGCATGCCATGCACTTTGACCAGTCTTCCCACCTCCACTCCAGTGTCCAGCTAATCCTTTTGTCAGACACAGTCTGACAGTGCGCATGAGAGCACCCAGAGCACGAGTGGCACCCCAGGGACAGACCCAGTGGCAGGTCCAGCTGCCCTGCTGCACTCGTGACTTCTCGGGGCACCAGAGAATGAGAAACACGTGGAACTGGACACGTATTCCCACCCACAACCACCACCCTCGCTGCTGGTGTTTCCCTAAATTAGTAACAACACAAAGAAAACTCCAGGTAGAGTTTAACTCCAGTGTAGGGAGAAACAACAGCTGGAAAGGAGGGAGCACACAAGACACAGTACTTGCTTTCGAATAACCCTTCAACCTCGGGGTAATTACTGCTGTGGTGTTCCGAGGAAAACAAGGTCAGGAGGAGGAGAGCTCAGGGCAAGATTCCCAGGGCTGTGCACAAGCAACTAGGACAAGGGTGTTTGTTCGGCCTTTTGAGGGGCTACTGCCTGGATTAGTCTCAGAGAGAATGCAAGACCCAGAGGGAGCTGCAGAAAAAGCATCAGCCTCTCTAAAAACAGAAAGCAAAATGTTTTCTTTCTGTCCCCAGAGGCATGAATGCCAATGTCCTAGGAACGTGCATGGGAAAGGATGTTAAAAAGCGAGTTGTGGAGGCTAGATGGAGCAATGCTCTCCACAGGGACAGTGCATCTTGCAAGTTCCAGTGGCTCTTTGAATGATGCGATGGAGAGGGGCATCCCATGAGAAACTACACTTGGGAAGTGTCTCTGCTGTCCCAGTGGGCAGAGGGAAGCTCTGGACATGGGCAGCAGAGAAAAGAGAGGAACAACCTGTCAAGGACAGGGAAGAAACCAGGAACAGAGACAGCTCCCACAGGCAAACACCACGCCCAGGCTCCTACAGCCGCCAAGTTTTTGCAAGGGATGGCTCTACTTGAAAGAGTTGGGTAGGTCGAAGGTCAGGCATAATTTCACTCCCTTCTGCAGGGACTGCTTAGGCCTTGCTATTGCAGCATTTTTACCACTGGGTTTGGTTTCTTCTGCAGAGATCTGCCAGTTTCTGCTGTGTGTAACCCTTTCCAAGCTGTGCTGATAGCAGATAGCCTGGTTCCCGTAGCTGGGGTGATAAAGAGGAAAATAGGTGAAGATGGGGGCCATGCATTTCTCTGATGCAATCTTATTTATTTTCCAGCTTATACAAAGGTGTTTTCCTGTGAACAAGAGAGGTGAACAATGCACAGGTGATCCCTTGCCCAAGCATAAAGCCCCCATCTGCCATAAAACTGACCAGGGTGCGTCTCATGGCTGATGAATGTGCAGTGACAGCTTTGGTATCAGCACAGTTTCATGTTCCTTCCTTCCACTCCCTCTCAGAGACTCACAGGACCTCTCCCCACCACAATCAGGTAGCAAAGATGCCCCTCCACCCCCCACTCAGCCCTTGAATGGATCTTTTTTCGGGTAGCAGCTCCTATTGTTTCAACTATCTGTTCTGTAAAGGAGTTCACTGGCTTAGGTCTATCTCAAAAGTCAGCTGTTACACCCCCGATGGATTCCCCACCCAAAATGCTCCCACAACACTCCTTGCAATGTGGTTTTCCTCTCCTACCCCAGTTTTGAGAGCCCCAAAAAATTCCCTGACAGAGGCAGCCCTCATCCTTTACAGGCACAACTCTTTCTAAGAGTTCAAAGTTGTGGTTCAGGCCACAACACAGGTCCTGGGAAAGTTTCCTGCCGCGTGGGATCAAGCCTCCCATCCTGCCACACGTGTTAGCCACTCCAAGTGGGAAGGAGAAACGATCTGTGGCACCACAGCAGTGGATTAAGCCCCAGTCTGCTCTTAATCCCTCTAACAGGATAACCAGGGCTTGTGCCAGCATCTCTAACCTCCTGCAGCCCCAGCCAGCGTCACTGCCCGCTGGCCTACCAGCACCAGGTTTCCAACAGCTGCCAAAGACATCCACTGGCTGGGACAATCCGTGCATGTAGCCAGACTTCTCTGCTTAGTTTCTTGAGAAACAAAAGGCTTCCACACTCTCTGCCCTTTCCACCAAAAGGGTAATAGTTTCTTTAAACACAGCTGTACATTTAGAGACGCTAACGTTTAGGATTTGGGAACTTCAGGACTAATCAAAAAACCTAGATACTGAATATCCTTGGGGCATGGAAAGCTCCATAAGGCTACTGAGAGCCCTTCAGGATATGTAAAACTTTCTAATTTAAAAGGAAGAAGGTAAAGGGCAGCACTATCCCCTGGTTTTGCTCTGCTGCCCACTGCTGATCTTGTCGGAGCTCAGATGAGATTCCAGCCAGTTTAACTTCAAGTCCTTTGCTCTAACCTAAATAAACAAGATTATACCCAGCTTAGAGCTGGTGTGTCTGTGTAAGGTACTTAATATAAGCACCTTTATATAACCCCCCTCTCTGAATCCTTCGCAGTCTTTACGGATTTATCCATGCTTATCTCCAGCAGAAAAGGTGTTGCCTTCATCTTCATTTGGCTGATGGGAAACCAAGGGCTGGCAGGGCCCAAGGGAAGGACGTATCTCCCTTTATTTTGCTCATCCAAAAGCTAGACATGCAGGCTTGGCCTCTTACACACATGGCCTCATCAGCCAGTGGTAACAGCACCTCTTCCAAAGATCATTTGTAAATGCTACAGCAGGAATTACCCTGGGAAATACCTGTCTCCTCACTGATGATGGATTAGCATCCCATCGACCTCAGGCCAGGATTAAAGCCCTTTGTGGTGGTGGCTCCCTGTGGTGCTCATCTCAGAGCACTGCCCAGGACAGACGGGCACAGTCCACATCCCAGACTTGCCTTGCCCTCTGTAGCCTGTTGCTTGGGAGCACCAACCTGTAAGGCAAGCCCACACTCCATGGTACACCAGGGTGCTTCAGCAGCCTGACCCTGCCTGAGCACTGAGCAGATACCACAGGAAGATAAACCATGGCTCTTTTGTTCTTTTTCAGGAAGCTCTTTGCAAGCTCCTGCCTTGACACAAAGCACTAAATTGTGTACTTGATAGCTTTATTATCCAGGTTCCTCTGATAACCCGGGTTTCTGTGGCAAGTTTCTGATCCTCACCCTGTTACCATGCTCACAAGACCCTTCCTTACTCAAGCCACCAATTTGGTGCATGTGCTTCTGGCATATTCTTCATGGAAGGTTCTCCAACGCCTGCAGGGCTAAAGGCAAACTCACAGTGTGATTAAACACGGGCCTGATGGCACTAATGCTGTATGAATATGGAACAACACTAATGAACTCTAACAAGCTAGACCACAGGGTTTGTTTGCAAGAGCCCAGAACCTGTCCTACCGGCTGGTGGGGAAAAGGCAGTTTGCTCATTACTGCACGCTCCCCTCCCGCCCATCCGTGCACAGAGAGGCTCTGCCCAGGTGGAGGCCTTATTCATTTGTAAAGTTGTCTTTTGATCTCTGTATCTCCAAGCATAATGAGAAGGTCTGAACTCTGCCCGTCCCACCCTCTCCATACCTCCCACTTGCTCTGATCCCCCAGAACCTGGCAGGCAAGGGGAGAACTAGCACAGCTCTAGGATTCACTTCTTCCTGGAGAGAAGCATATTTGTGGCCTTCTAAAACACACTTCAGTAACCACAACCATGGCTGATGTAGCAGGAAAGCATCAGTCCCTGCACACCTTCCTCTCTCTCACACATACACTTGACCCTGTGAGGGAATCCAGGGTGACCACACCTCAAAAGCAGCTCCTTATTCCCTTGGTTCCCCCAGGCCAAAGCAGCTCTCGGAGGCCACCTGGAGCCACTTGTGCCCCTAGGTGGAGAGGCTGGTGAGCACTGATGCAGGATGTTGACTCCTGAAGGACCTCTGCTCTGGAAGGAAGTTCCTGGTGACCAGTGCCTTCTGCTGCTGCAGGAGCTCCTGTGCTGGCAAAGAGCCAAACATCCCCCTCCTTCCCCTTGTGATTCTGTCTCTCTCCCATCCGGGATCGATCCACACTGCTGGCACACCACTTGAAGCTCCTTCTCAACCACTTCCTGCCCCTTGGCTGCAGCCTCCAGAGCCGCAGCGGAAACCGCAGCGAGAGCTCGTTTGGCACCGCGCTCAGTGTCCAGGAGAGCCGGCTCAGCCACCCAGCTACTCCTCTCCCATGGCTCCTCCTTCCCTCAAAAGGAAATAAAAACAAGCTCCAAGCCAGCATGTGTCCTCAATGAAACCCATCTGTCAGAGCCATCGCCATGGTCCCACGGGCTCTTGCCTGGGCAGGGTGTCCAGCCCGGCCATGGAGAAGCGCACGTAGCCAGTCCCAGGGGCAGCACGCACCCAGGGGACACGAGGCTGGAGCAGGGCATGCCACGGGATGGCCAGGCAGCTGTGTCCTCTCTGAGCACTCTGCCTGGGGCTGTGCTACCTCCTTTCTCAGCAGTGACAACAACTTCCAGGCAAGGAGCCAGCTGATAGCTCTGCACATCCACAGATGTCTCCATACAGTTCCCACACACACTGTTTGGAGCAGTGAAGAGCTCCCTAGAAGAAACTAGAGTGGGCTGATGGGCAGAGGTATCCACCCATCTTCCCCACCTGCTTCACAAATTTCCTCCAAGGGTATTTCCTAGCTCTTAGTTGTGTGACCCTTGTAAAGACTCCCAAGTGTTTCTCCCTCCCGGCCAGGAGGTTTATACTAACATTTTTACAACAGGCATTCAGTTAGTCATACTCCATATGTCCTCTGCAATCACCCCTCCTTCTCAGTGGGATCTCCCATCACACCAACTACTTTGTCCGGCCTCCAACAGAGCCTTTATTAGAGCGTGAACCCATTTGCCTTCTGCCATCAACTCCCCCTCCAGGCAGTTCCACATTTCACTGTTCCCTCTCACCTCCGTGTTCTGCCCCACAGATCAGCTAATAGTAGTAGATGTCACCTATTCTGCATTTGTCCAGTGTTTGTGGAGAGTTAAACAGCTGCAGCTTCAGTGCTGAGTCCCTCTACATGTCCCCAGCTGGAAATGGGCTGCTGCCCTGAGAGCCCCAGCAGTAAAACCATCTGCTGCAGACACCCAGAGTGAAAACATGTGGCTTCAACAGCCCCTCAGCTCCTAACAGGGCTTTGCAGCTTACCACAGCATTCTCTTTGGTCCATGTTCTGGGCCAGGTTTGTTTGTACCTTTTTAAGATGTCCCTCAGGGACCTATGGATGCAGCCCCAGCACTTCCTTCAGCACGTGTGGTGGGGCCAGAGCAGTTATTAGGGGCTTGTGTGGTAATCTGTGTCCAATTTAGGAAACTCTCTTCCACTCCTTGCTAACCCACCTCAGGACTGAGGTAGAAAACAGAATGGAGGTCACCTGCATCAAGACCTGATGTGGCTCATTTCTGTGAGCAGGGCTGGCTTCTTGACACTGCTGTACACACCACTCACCTGAAAGAACCCCAGAACCTCCCCATGGCCCAGAGGGAGGTGCAGTCCCTTTAGCTGTGAACGGGGCTTATTTGCAGTCTTCCTTCTCTGTTATCTGCCTGCATCTTCTCACTTTTGGTAGGCTGTTTTCTGCAAGACCTGAGAACATATGAAAATATCTACCTATGCTTCCTCCTGCTCCAGCTACGCCTGCACATCTGCCCTGCCTGCAGGAGGCAGGGAGAGGAGAGAGAGCAGCTCTGCCAGCTGTGAGGACAGTGACCCCCAGCCGCAGGCCGGCGGCAGGGCTGTGTTTTGCAGAGCACGTGCAGCCCCACGCAGGAGACACGTTTGCTCCTGCTGCCTGTGGTTCCTGGCAGGCTTTCCAGGGAGCAGCCCTCTGCTCACAGAGCTGCTTGTTCGGGAGCGTGTCGTGTTTTTGCCTGGGCTTGCAGCTGCCTGTCAGCTGCTGTACAAACACAGCCCTGTCTCCCATCTCCCCCCTGGCCTCATCTCACTCCTCAGCTCTGCTCTTTGCGGCGCTCAGGATTAGCCACACCTCAGCTGGGTAAACAGGAGCTGATCCTGCCCCATCAGCCAGGGGCTTTGCAGCCTCAGCTGCCGCAAGCAAGAAGAGCTCCTTTATTTTTCTCCCAAGTAAATCTCCCTTTCATCATTCAGCAGATCTGAAGCCCTTAATTAGACACAGCAGTGGATGTGATCCTCTGCATTGGTTTCATCTTCTATTTTCTTTCTTTATCCTTTTATTTTCTTTCTTCATCCTTCTATTCTCTGCTTTTATTCCACTCAGCTTCCTTATCTTCTGAGCTGTTCTTCATTTTCTCACTCCTTTTGCCCACTTTTTGCTTTTACACCCATCTGGGAAAAGCCACCCTTCCTTTCTGTTTGTCACCTTCTGGGTGCTAAATAATGAATTAATGAACTATTCTGGTCTGAAAAAAAGCCCTGGAGGTTGTTCGTAATTCCAGCCAGCACCTGAATCTTCATCCCATCTCAGAGGCAGCATTTCCTGCCAATTTCTACCTGGCTCTGAAGGGATGCTGAGCAGGGAAGGAGGAGGACACCCATTCCCTGCAGCACAGCACCCTCTAGCCTCCGCCGGGGCGGTAGCTGTTTCCTGAGTTGGAGGGAAGGACCTTCACCATCATCACTCAGCACGCATCCTCCCATCCTGCCACACTCCCTACACATCCAGCCCTGCTCCCTGCATGTCCAGCCCTGCACAACTCTGACAAAATTCTCCTGCAGCATTACTGCCAAATCCCAGGATGGATTTCATGGGAACTCCAGAGGTCAGGATCTTAAAGCTGGTCTGCTCTGAGGAGACATGTGGCAAATCAGACGTCATTTCCCAAAAGTTGAGACATCAGTTTTGCAAGGTGGAGCCTGCAATGAGCCAAGGTGGAGTCAGCCTGGAGATGGGGTCATTACACAGCATCAGCACCACTGTTTATTTCCTCCAGCCCCTGCAATGCATTAACTCAGAGATGGTAGAAAGGGAAGGGCTGCTCCTGCAAAGCCAGGTAAGGTCAGCCAGAGGAATGGAGTGCGTTAGCTCTGCAGCTGCTTTGTTTTCTTGGGACACTGATCTGCAGCCTGTGCATGGAAAAGGGTGGTCACCTCCAGCTCACCCCCGGCCATGGTGGCAGACCTTCACAGCTTGGCTGTGACTGCCAGTGCATCTCCAGGAAGCCATCAGGCAGATGGAGATGCTCTGGATTAGTCTTTCATCCCAGCCATCCCACTGCTCTTTGCAGCTTCCTGCTCACCTACCCACCTCGCCAAACCATGCTCCCGTGGACCCACCAGCCTCACCCACAGCCCTCCTCCCTGCACCAGCATCAAGCCTGTTTCCTCTCACCCCTGCTTTCCTTCTACACCTCCAGGAAACAGAGCTCTGGCTCTCTGCTCCCAAACACCATCACTCATTCTCCCAAATCACAAGTGTAACCATTTCTTTTGTACTCACCATCATTCAAACACTGAAGTGTTCTCCCTCCCTCCCAGATCTATCCCAATTCCCACTATTTTGGCACAAAATCAATCTTCCGCCTCCACTCAATTTATTTCCATGAATATTGCTCTCTAGGAAAAGGCCCTTCCCCATTCCTCAGGCAGTACTAAAATCTGGATTTTTACAAGGGGCTGCTAATCCCATTGTTCAGTTCACTGAGCATTTCAGTTTGCAGGATTGCAACCCTGCATTCTCCTCAGGCACCACTACTTCTATGGAAACTTTTCCACAGAAAGCATTTTCCAAGCAGCCATTGAAAAAAAAAAAAAAAAAAAANCAAAGAACAATTGAAAAAAAAAAAAAAAAAAAAAAAAGAAAAACCAAAACCAAAACAGAACATAAAACTGTGGCCTTAGCAGACTTCTTTGCCAGCTTTCTGAGGTGGGACAATCACAGTCTTTCCAGACTCCAACCTCAGGAACACACTGGAGCAATAGTGGCAAATGTCAGACAGACCACTTGGGACTAAACAGAAGACCAGCGGTTTCCTTTATTCAGCAAGACATCTTGGAAACTCTCCAGGAGAAGCTCATACATCCTTCTGGCTCTAGATTTGTTGAATCCACCCCACTTTCCTCAGAGATGCCTCCTCTCCCTGCTCTCACTGCCTGCCAGACACCTGCTGCTCTGATGCCACCTTCCCTGCACACAACTCCCCTGCTTCTGCAGTGGCTTTAGGGACAGGTGCCACACCAAAGCACTGCCTGGCCCCTGCAGCTGTATCTTAAGTTACCAAAATGTGTGAAAGGGGCAGAAACAGCTCTAACTGAACAAGAGGTGGCTGCAGGAAACAAGTCTGCTCAGCCTTGCAGCTTTTGGTGCCGAAGGTATCCTGAAGGTAGGAATTTCACCTAACCAGAGTCCCTGGAAAATTCAGTAGTGTTGTGGCATAGGTTCCTTTCAGGGAGATACAGATGGATCCTTCTCCCAGACCACTGAGTTTGTTTGTGGAGCCAGGGTTCAAGTGCCATGGAGCACATGGAGCAACCAAAAGCAGGACCAGCAGCACTGCTGATGCCAGGGAGTGGTTTTCAAAACCTCTTCCTCTGGGCAGCAGTTATGGCTGGATGTGGGATAAAAGCAATGAGCTGGCTGCTGGGAAATTGTGGACAGAAGCAGCAGAACACAGCCTGGTAAAGTGCTCAGCTCAGTGGCATTTCTCTTTTGGCCTGGAGAATTTGGGAATGCAATAGCCCATCTGCTCTGAAATGATCAGTGATGCTCTCTGTACAAGCAGTCTGAGCCCTCTAGGGCTTGGGAGAAAAACAAAAAAAAATGAGTCATAAAGTCTCTAGCAATGGCTTTCAGCCATTAGAGGAGACCAGAGTCTATGGTCTAGAGGGGACAAAAAGGTGGACAGCAGTACCCAGAAGGGCTGAGGTCAGTCACTTCAGTTCTATAATTAGGAAATAAATAGCACGCTAAATAAACCCAGAGTAGAAGCTTTTGAGGAGTGTGACAGAGCTGGAAGTTGGCAAGGAGCAGCTGAATGAGAATGTGATGGAAAAATACTGATCAGGTGGGCCACGTGCCACCTCCCAGCTGGTTTGTATGATGCAGCTTTCTCCCATCCCTGGCACTTGCCTCTGTACCTTGCCAGCTCCTCAGGACAGAGGCTGGACAATTTAGAGACTGCAAAGTGCCCATTACTCTTTTAGACACCATTTTCAGAAAATATGTAAGAGTCCAAAGAGCACTGTGCCTCCAGATCCAACAGGCTCGGGAACAGCATGGCTCTGCAGCCACGAGCCAAAGCCTCGCTGGCACTGCAGGGAAGGCAGAGCAGGAGAAGAGGAAAAAGCATTGCCTTTATTTCCATCTGCAAAGCTTTTTTTGTGTTCACATGTCACTGACAGGCACTTTGCTTATTTTCAGCTGGCAATCAAACCCTGCCTAGGAGGTGTTTTCCTTTTTGTTCCTGCTACACACTGCCATAGATGAACACCCTGATGTTTCCTCTGGCAAAAAGGGTTCCTCAGGGGTGCAAAGTCCACAGGAGTCCTTCAGTGCACAGCACGTTTGCTGAGCAGGAAAAAAGCTGGGCCAGGGGAAATGAAGCAGAAAAGAGTTCAGAGTTGTGGCAGCAACAGCCAAAAGAGAGAGGGATGTGAAGAACAAAAGGTGATTGTCACCACGGTGTTGCACGGGGGTGTCTCAGGCTGGTTCAGCAGCACGTGGAGTTCTCTCTGCCTGGTACCTTTCCAATTGCTGCATTTAAAAAGGTGGGATTTTCATTAGTCTTTTTTTGGCCTCTCTGTACAGAGGTAATTGCCTGCCCAAAGCACGAGGCAAAGCTGCATTCTTCCTGTGCTTGCAGTTTCCAGCATGTACAGCTGTCCAGTTTTGCAGTAGCCACACTGCTCAGAGAGGGATCCTCCTGTCTCCAAAGCATTAGGGTGTTCCTGGACACTCCCATCCCACCTCTCAGCAACACCAGCAGGCAGAAATATCTGCTGGGCTGGAGCAGCTAAATCCCTCCCTAGAAGGCTGGAAATGAAGCTCAGCTCTTTCCACCACTCTTCCTTGGGGGATGGCTCTGGCTCCTGCTCAGATGGCATTTTCTGAGTATGACCTGTTCACTGTGAGTGGCACAGCCCTGCCCCTGGCTCTGAGCCAGAGCTCTCCACCCACGGCACAGGCACACACGGCTGCTGCTGCAGCAGCAACCCCGCAGAGCCCCCAGCACATCGGCCACAGCAACTCCCCACACAGCCAGGGAGGGCAACTTCCTTCACAAGACACAGCTCACCAGCTCTTTTAACAGCCCAGAGTCGGATTTGCATTCCCAAAATGTGCTTGCTTCCTCCCAGACATCCCTGCTCCCACGCTACATGGTGCAGCTGGAACCCCTCAACACTGCCCAGAGTAAAACACCAATGACTTGCACTGCTTCTTCCCTCCCTTTCTGGAGACACAGCACCTTTTCCATCACTTCCCTCCTTGAAATAAACACAGCTCAGGATTCTGGCTCCCACTGCCACAGCCACCTGTAAATTTATGCTGCCACCTCTTCAGTGTTCACCTCTTCTCAGCAAGAGGTGAGCAGCAAGTTTGGTTTGCTTTGTTTTGTGACAGGTCTGTAACAATGCTCTCTTCTAATAGCTGAGCTTCTCTCAGGTCAGAGAAATCTCTAACAGTCTCAAGGACTTAAAATAAAAGCCTTGCCTGGAGGCTCGGCTCCAGTTTGAGGCATCTTTTCCTGCCTGGATCTGTTTTTTCCTGCCTGGATCAGATGGTGAAAGAGCTAAGGTACACCTGGAATCAATTGGACTGCAATTTTCTGCAATCAAACTCAAACACATTCCTCAAATGCTTCAAGTTGAGTCCAATACCGGATGTTTATCTGCTGAGCCTATCTGTTAACTTGATCACAAGCATAACTCGGCTGCCTTGAGACACACCAAACCCCAGCCCAGCTGAGCCACTGACAAATTTAGCAACCATAAACCCTGGGTATTTTCACAAGGTTAATTAAAAGATAAGGAATACAACTCTGTTTGACTGAGTGGTGTGGGTCACACCTGTAGCAAGTGTGGAGAGAGGAGGACGTTCTGCTGTTTGTTCTGCCACCTTCATTCCAGAATTTCCCTCTCTGCCCTTACCCAGAACTCCCTCCTTCCCTGTGACTCAGGCTACAGCAGTTACTCATCTCTCCACGTACACAGCGCCCTGGAAAATGTGACTTGCTCCTTGAGAGCTTTCTCCACGTAGGAAGCTCCAACACCCAGTAAACAGAGGAAACATTTAAAATATCTGAAATGAGAGGAAGGATTTTTCCATCCAGTTATATAAAGCAACCATTAACACAGCTCAGAATGGTTGATGCTAACAGCAACGTAACGCAGGGCTCTTTTGGAAGAATACAAAAAAAAGTAGGTTTATAAACATCGCATTGTGGACAGTTTTTTATCTTATCATTTATTTTCCTCCAGTGCCTTTCAGATGGGGCAGAGTCCATCTGCCTGTGAGTGGATCCCACTGTCCCTGTCACACACCCCACGTGGGGGGACAGCGCTGAGCACTGAGGGACCAGGGCAGACCCTGCACAGCCCAAGGGTGGTGCCAGCGTTTGCCACCCGCAGCCGGCCTGGGCCCACGACAGACAAACCCAGCGTGTGAGGGCCCAGCCACCACTTCTAAGGCTCGAAGATGTTTCTAAAAGACACAGAATTATGTAACCAGCACCGGATACACCACACGGCTCATGGGCAGCCTGAAGGGATTCCTGGTCCTCAAGACCACCGAGCTCCATGACACTGAGGAGCCGCGTCCTTCAGCTGGAGCCGCTCCCCAGGCTGCGCCCCCCACGCCACGGGCGGTGACTCTGGCGGCAGGAGGCGGGGGCTGGGGCTGAGGCGGGGGCTGAGG
>VZRH01003307.1:35980-83758 GCA_013397555.1 Urocynchramus pylzowi | reverse complement strand
TGTCGGGGCCTTCGCGCCCGGCCGGGGCTGCAGGTGAGGTGGGGCCGCCCGGGAGCGTCTTCCCGCGGGGCTCGGGCACGGCCGGGCCTCCTTCCCGTTCCTCTCGGCAGGCCTGGGGCGCTGCCCCGCGGCCGGCTCTGTCCCTGCCCAGCCGCCGTCGTGCCGTGCACTGCCTGCACGCCCGGCCCCGCGTGTTTGTTGCCCGGGGGGAGATGCGGATGTCCCTCGGTGGGGCTGTGGCGCTCAGTGCCCGGTCCCTCGCGATTCTCCCCGGCGTTGGAAGCTCGGGGAGGTGGCGGTGCGGTGGCAGCTTGCACCTTCGCTGCCTGGGGGCTGTGCGGGGCAGGAGCCGCGGCACGGGGAGCAGCGCATGGCTGTGCTCGCAGGGAGGGGAGGCCGAGCGGGGCGCGGAGCGGAGAATGGCCCTGGCGTGAACGAGAGCCAGGGGGATTGTGCCCCTGTCAGGTCATACTGCTCCCGCTCCAAGTCCTGACCCTGCTATGAGCATCGTAGATCAGCTTCAGCCCCCTTTTGTTGCCTGCTGTGTACCTGCTTGTTACCCTGTGCGATGGGACTCTGCTCCATCCCGCACCTTCAGGTGCAACTTGTGCATCTCCTCCAGCCAGGAAGTGTGGCTGTATCTGTCACAATTGAGGAGTTACAGCTGCTGAGATCTCTCACCTGATGCTAACTTGTTTGCAGGGGTATGTCAGGAGCAGCTTTATTCATGCAGTTGTGGCTGGAGGGATTGCATTCTGTACTTTCAGTCTCATGTAGGTTCCCTCAGAGAATTCATTGCAGCTTCCTCTTATTGTGGATGAACAATTGTCACTGGTCTGGCAAGTATAAAGATTCCTGTCAGCCTCTTAGATTGCTTTTTGGCTTTCACAGCACTGGTGTGTCCTTCTGTAACAAATGTTCCTGGCTCGTTAGTCAGCTAACTGGTACAGTGTGTTCATCTTACATGCCTCATTTATCAATTATTATCATGCTCAGCCATGTTCATGATATTGCTTAGGTTGACATGTTCTAGTCCCTGCTGATGTGGTGTCCATAGAGCACTCAGTTCAGTTGTTTGCATTTGTGATATCTCGTTTTTAGACTTTCTTTGATAATGTGTATGTCCTGTGCAGGGAGTTTTGTTATTGATGAGTAGCCTTGGGTTGCTGTCTTATCTATTGTGAGTCACCTTCTCTCTGAGGTGCTTGCTTAGTTCTCATATCACAAGAGAAGTTTCAATAGCTTCTCTTGTCTCTTCTTACACCAGTGGACATGCAGCCATTCTTCTTATTCTAGACATCACTTATTTTGGTCTCAAAGTCAAGAGTAAGAACAAGAAGGATAAGGAAAAAGAAATAAAAGCTAATGTTTGAGTTCTTCCATTCTCCTGTCTTAGTCTTAAAAATAGTTGCTTTTGTATGGGATGTCCTCTGTGTTACTGGGTAAATTAGCTGCACAAAAGATGAGGCTGACCTAAGATTGTGCCAGACTGTCTTTTTTAGGTGTGGAAAAGATGTGGAGGTTGTGGATAAAACCTACTATCTCACAGAACTGTTTCTGAAGAAACTTAAAAATTACCTTGTTTTGCTCTTCCTGTAAAAGCTGTGTTTCTCTATTCAGAGAGTGAATAGCAGCTTAAACTCTTAGTGTTTCATAAAGCTGCTTTATTAAACTTGTCATATGAAAACTCAGAGATTAACACATTGAAAGGGTTGTTCTGGGATGTGGCACTGGGAAGGAAAGATGGCAAAATGTCATCCTTTTACCTTGACATAGGCATATGAAGATGTTTTCTGAGTCTAAGTTCCAGCTATAATTCATATGGGATTTGGTGTAGGATAGGAAATTGTTGCTTTAGAGCAGTGAAATGCCTGGATGCTACTGGATTTACAGTGTCCTGTTACCTTTCTTCATCCATATCTCATCCATCCTGTTACTTTTCTATCATCCATATCATAACCAAGAACAGGATGTTTCAGTGTCTGGTAGGAGTGTAAGTGCTGAGTTCTTGGCTGCTTGTAGTTCCTACTGAAAGGTGCAAAGACCAGCCTGAAACTGGTCACTTGGACTTTTCAGCAAAAGCCTAAACAGCCGTGGTTTGTTAGTACTTTGGAGTCTTCATTGACACTTCTGAGTTTCTCTGGAAGAGTGTTTCATGATGTGTTACAGCTCTGAATTGCTGTTCCTAATGTGCTATAGATCAATTGATCTTCTGTGCAAGTATTTACCCTTATTCTTGCAAAGCTTAAGCTTATATACAGATAAACATCTGATCAAACTCAGCTGATTGATTGAATTTCAGTGTGCAAGGGCACACTGTCCTTCTTGTGGAGAAGCAAAGTCCCACTTGCCCAGCATATATGGGTAGCAGTGATGGTACCCTGTGGGGCAGCTGTCTTAGCCTTTTCTGGCCCTAGGAAGGCTTCTGCACCCAAGGGCTTATCTTTCCTTCAGCTCCCTCAGTTGACTTAATAATAAAGATTGTCTCTGACTGCCAGCCTTACTCTGCCAGTATCAGGCAGCAGTAATTGAGAATGCTTTGCAAAGCAGTTCAGTCCAAACCAGGTGCTTGAAACGTCATTGTGCCTGAGCTCTTAGAGGTAATGGCAGTGCCAGACTTGGCAGAGAACAGGTTTTTATCTGTATCTCTAGACTGACCAACCAGTGCAGTTGCCTATTACTCTCTCTGCTGTTGAGAAATGCTTTCATTTCTTCTTATCATGGGTTCAGTCTAACTAAAACAAATGACATTGACAACTTCCTCTGCTAATATGGGTTGAGCTCCTGGAAACACCAAACTTTTCTGAAATGTCTCAAGTCTTATTTGCAGGTAACTGAGCTACAGCCCTATTCAGGGCACTGAGTACTCAAAAAGTATAGTACAGGCTCCTCATAGGAAGGGACAAGTGACTGCTGCTGAGAGGCTCACTGTTGAGTGGCTTGTTCTGCTTCTAAACTTACCTCAAAGCATCCTCAAAGATGCTTTTGTACAGAGCTGCAGGTTCCAAAAAGCTTGTGCAGAGGGGGTTCAAGCCTGGCTCTCCCTTATCTGGAACACCGAGTTCTGTGAAGTGTTGGTTGAGCATATGTGACTATGAAGGGTTGTACTAAGTGAAATAAGCACATGCACAGTCATTTGCAGTGAACCTCCTTGTAAGAGGTAAGGACAAAATGTCCTAAAGCACGAGCCTGTAATAGCCCTAGCCTGTCACTCTGATTCAGCAGGAGAGAGGGCAATGTAGCTCTTTGCACATTGAATTGCTGGTGACTGCTGTAGTGCTCCAAAACCTCTTTTAGTTGCAGTCTGGGAGAACCTGAGTATTCAGCAGTGATGGTGGCTGTGTAGTTTTTCTGTCCTGAAACATTTTTGCTTCATTTTCAATGTTACTTGTGTGAGTTAGGTTACTCCTCTAGTGCAGCCTTCTATCTGTCATGGGCAGGCTGTGTGAGAATGACTCTGCAAATCTTCTGCTCCCCTGAGGAGAGGAGCTGCTCATCAGGGGAACAAAGTAAGCAAGGTGTGTAGAGACCTCAGTGAAACAGCACCTCAGCTTTTCATCCTGCTCAATATAGGTGTTTTCAGGCTGCTTGAACTGGACTGTTCTCAAATAAGGTTCTCTTACCTGTGTTGTGATTTGTTATAGGTGGGCTTCCCCTGCTGTGTGTGGAGCATGTTCCCCACTTAGTCAGCCCTCTAGCTGAGCAAACAGCTGGGATGTGTTTGGACTTTGAGCTGTTCCTGCAGTATGCTCAGCTGAGCCCTGTGGCAGTGTGGGAATGGAGGGGTTGCAGTCAAAGGACAAATGAGGCTTTAACAATTTGATGCTTCAAAATATAATGAAGGAATAGAGCAGACTTCCTTGAGGAGGGTTGGTCTATAATGCAGTTTTTATTAGCTCACTTAGCTCTCTGTGGCTTGATTCCAGCAGCATTCCCTCAACTACTGAGCATGGTTTGTTGGTTTCTCTCCAGTCTGTTTACTCCATTTCTTCCCTGGAGCTTCATGCTGCTCCCTGGCACAGTTATGTGGTAGGCAAGGGACACCTGCTAATGCTGTAAGACTCTGGAAAGGTGTTACCCAACATTTCTCTTTGTACCAAAGTTATCTTGACCTCTTCTACAAGGACCTGTAGTTACATAAGGTAGTGGTTAGAGAGACAGTCCCAAGTCTCTGCACCTTATCTTAAAGGAAAGGCTCATGTTATTTGAGCAAACATAATTATTTGACTACTGCAATTAATTGATTTCTGTGAAGTCAGCGTCTGATCCTGTCTTGCTTTAATCATGTTCATGAGGTGTGTGCAAGAAAAGCTAATGCAGAGGTTTTCAGTCCATTTGACATAAACAGGAGCCAGGATAAGGTGATGTAACAAGGGCTCTACATAGCAACCTTAGCTAATGTATAAAAGGTGCCTGAAATGGAACTATTTCTGATTAGTTAAGATGATATTGTGGGGAAACAAAGGCAGTTCCTGTAGTTAGAAGGAAGTGAATATCCAGTCTCATTTGACTGTAAATTAACATTCTTGGTGAAGTGTGAGTGCTGAAGAGCCTTTGGCCCTCTTGGCTATAGAATTAATCTTGGGTGCATTTTTAAGCAACCTGCCTTGGGCTGTGGACCCAGCCCCCTGAGATGCTTGATTTCTGCTCTGAAGGTATATAATTCCTCAAGGGCAAGGTAAGAAGCTCTAGTTCAAGGCACCTGTCTTTCTGACTGTGCTGGTGGTTCCTTGTGCTATGAACTTTATCCCTGTAACCTCCCAGTACCTCTAAATTTAGTGTGAGCCAAGTTTGTAACTGGTGAAAAGGTCAAGTACCAGTGAAAGCATCAGCCAATAATTTTTTTTGAGCAGGTTGTAAACAATACTTGTTGGTTTCTATACTTGCCAACCAGCCAAATCCTGGCCTGGACATGGCCCTGGCACAGAGAGGGATTTACACTGAGAACTTCAATAGACTGTCCAAATAGTGTTCTTTTAATCATTCTTGTGATAGGGCATGTCAGTGTGCCCTCTTTATTTATTTTTGAGTTAAAATCTATCACATGTTGGACAACAAAGCTGTGGTGGGCTTTGCCAAACTCCTGAGGACTGCACCTTGTCTCTCATGGCCACATCTAACCCTAAACTTAAGTGCCTTAAGTGCTCAGCTAATTCTTAATTATACCCTTTGTGCTTTGAGGTCTGAGAGTTAGCTGGCTCTTTTAAATGGTCAGAAGTACTGAGTGATGCATCAAGATCTCAGCATTTGCTTCTGACGTGTTCTCTGAGCCACACTGAAGGTAAGAGGAGGTTCTGCACTGGGTGAGCTTGGGCTGGGTAGATGTCAGTCTCAAGATAAGTGATGTTATGACTTGGCTTTTGTGCATAAGCTGATGAGGCATAGTATTGGTGTGGCCTGAAAATACTTGTGCCTGTGTAATTTTCAGGTAACAAAGCAGTTTAGACTTAACACTTTGCCTTGAAAATGAAGGCATTTTTTATACAGGTGCTGGGTAAAAGGATATGGAACTGTGTAATAAAGGCTTTAGGTTTTCCTCATGAGTTCTCTTGCCCAGGTTCTGTACTTGTCTAGCGTGTCCTCCAGTGCTTAGTCTGGCAGCCTGTCCCATCAGGACACGTGCTTCAGAGCCTTTCTCCAGTGTCTTCATCTTCATCTGGATGGTCTCTAAACATCATCCTCTGCATTTAAACTGCTGAAAGCTCAGCAGTGTGACACTTCTGTGCGCTTCCTGGAGTGACATTTGAGTAATATGCAAGTTTTGTGGCATAAAACTTGTCTTTGTTTAAAAAACTGTGCGGTGCTCTGCTTTTTACCCGTTCCTTAATGAAGTTCCTTTCCCCATAATGTGGTTCTAAATATCTTACCTGGTAAGACAAGCCTGTACCTTCTAGTTTTGCAGTGTATCTTTCAGAAAAGTCACTAGTTTTGGCTGATATTAAAGATTATTAATTTCCTGGAAACATTCCATAAAGAGCTAACTTCAGCCTTCCTCCTTAAAAAGGTGGGGAAAAAACCCACCTTATTGCTGATCCCAGTCTGCCTAGGCACAACTCTTTAAAGTAGGGTGGGTTTGCTTTCCTCTTGTCTGATGCATTTGTTTTCAGAGTTTTATTCCCAAGCAGACACTAAAATATATGAAACCAGTCTGAGAAATGTCTGATATGTTAGTTAACAAAGTCTGCCTGCTTAGATCTGTCAGAAATGGCCTCTTTGGCTCTTCTGAGCCCTAGTGGGTAAGAGTATTACTCTGCTTGGTAAGCTGTCACTGAATAGGAAAGGGAGTTGTTAAAGACTCTCACTGGTGGCCAGGCATGTTTCCAGTGTTGTGGTGTCCAGCTGAGCTCTGAGAGCATCGGTGAGCCAGAATGCTGAGGGGTGGGGAGGCATCCATGAGGCTTTTGTACCAAGCTGCCCTTCCTGGAAATGGCATTCCTTCAAGATTCTTCAGGCTGTGTAATGGAGAATAGCATATCTCATTAGTGCAGCCCCTTTCAAAGAAGCCTTTGCTATTTGTGTTCCATATAGCTGCATCCTTACATGAGCCCACAACATTTCTAATGCTTCAGTGAAATAAATGAGTCTGCCAGGCTTTCAGTGGCTTGTTAAAAGGCCTGAGGGGGGAGGATCCTGTGGGAATGGCTTCTTTAATATCTTTGCTTTTTTAATGCTGGCTTTCCAGTATGAAGAGTCAGACTCTGCTTCTGTGGGTGGAGGAGCTGTAAAGCTAGGTAGCTACCAAATCCTGTGCGTGCCCTGTTGAGTCACAGTGACTTCTGTCTCTGGAAGTTTCCTCTCCACAGGAAACCTGAAACTGAAATGCGTACAGGTCTTGGATTTGTTGATAGTTATGAATTCAGTTACTGTACAAGTAAATATTTTGATGATGGCTTTTCAGAAAACCCAGTGTTTTTAAAAGGCTACATGAAGAATTTGCTGTAGCTCTACTGGCTTTTGTTGTACTTGTCTGTTTCTGTCTGGAAAGGGTGAGACTTGGAATTTTTTGTCATTATTCTTGTACAGATGGAGTGCACTCTGTTAACAGCAATGCTGAAATGTTTCCTGTAACATGATTTTCAGCTTTTTGTGATGAAAGGGCAAATGAAAAGACCACAAATTCAGCACTCACTTTCCAGTGATTGATTTTAAAGTCATCCCTCAGTTAAAACTGGGGTTTAACAACGTTGCTTGAGAGGGCTGCGGGTCTTTGGGGCTGTCATGCCTGTAAGTGATTTTAAAAAAAAGGGAATTGTGTAATTAAGGTGCTTCAAAATAACATCCTTGGGGCCAAGAGCTTCAACTTCCTTGGGTTCCTGAATGTGGATCTCAAATGTTTGATGGATGGAAAGGTTTGATTACTTCCAGTGGTATGCTTTTTGATAATTTTGCCTAGCTTCCCAGAAGTGAATACAATGTTTTGTATATGGAAAAAGCTGAATGTTTGTCCATTTAGATTAATGGTGACCCAGTTAGAGGAGATTCTAGATTAAAATTTGTCTGGCTCAACCCTGTGGTTATCTATCTTTTTTGTTTAAACAGACAAGTTTATTGGGTCAATGCAAAAAGGATTTAACAAAACAGAAGCAAGGTGACCTCATCCCAGCTGGTTAAAGAGGGAGACATTTGTCCTAGGTGATTAGAGGCAAAGCTCAAATCCATTTTAGTAAGCTAAACCCTTAAAATTTTAGAGCTGAGTATCTTGACTCAGCCCTTGCAAATCTGCCCTGGCTGAGACAGGTCTGTTTAGGTCTTCAGAAATACCAGACTTTAGAGCAAGTGCCTCAAGTGACACAGCTGAATCCATGGAGCATGGAGTCTTCATGGGCTAGAGCCACTGCTCAAATAATCACTGCAGAAAGCTGTGCTATTGAAGCAGTGCCAGCTTTGTGTTGCATCTGCAGGCTGATCTGAGCTTTTGGGTAAAGATTTTGACAAATACATAAACCTCTAGCACATGTTTGTGGCGTAGGTTCTGTGAATGTGTGTTTTAGACTGTCTAAAATGGAAAATACTAGTTCATAAGTGTCAAAGCATAATCCTGCCTACCAACAGCTGATTTTTCTGAAGGTAATGGAATGCTTGTATGCTGTTTTAAGGGAGTGACAGGCTAACATGAGTTATAAAAGTATCAGAAAAGATGTGGTGTGTTTGTAATCTGAAGATTATATGGGAGAGAACATTCTAAGGGAGATAGGGCTTTAGTTGGACTAAGTATACTGAGTCACTAGTACAAAATCCTAATGACTAATTGTGCTCAGTTTTAATTTAAGAAATTCACTAAGGTGAAAGTTGTAAACAGCAAACTAGCTTAAAATCCAGGTGTCAGGATGGTCTCAGGTATTAGTGCCTCTTAATTTTCTTCATAAAACAACGATAGGAAGATGTCAACAGAACTTCTGGGAGTTTGATATGAGGGAGATTAGCTTGAGCACCTGATTGTCCTTGAGTTCAGGAACCTGGTCTGCTGTTCAGCCAGTTGTACTGTCCCTGGTGAAGCCATTGTTGTAGTTTGCCTGTTGTCTCCTACAGATCTGATGGTAGTGTTGGTGAAATTATACCAAGTAGAGATAACATCCTGTAGCTAAACATTGTGCTTGAACTCCTCATGATGCCCATGCAATCTTCTGCATGGAAGAATAGAAGGCTTTTTGTGGCTCATCTTCTGACTTCTACTGTGAAGCTCAGAATTGGAAAACAAAAGCTGAAGAGTTGTCCAAGATGAAATGTCTCTGCTTCCCTCACTCTGTTCTGCTGTGCAGATAGTTGTGGTGGCAGAAACTTGCAGCTTTCCCAATAGCTGATGTCACACATGTTTTCTTCCAAGGGGTTTTGGTGTAGCTATGCTGAGTACAGAAAGTACTTCTGAGGCTCTTTGCTCCTGCTATAAAGAAGGGTAAGGCTTTGGTATGGTCTGTCCTGATAGTGTGTTTTCCATTTGGAAGCAGCAGCTGTGGTAGAGAGCAGGCAGTTCTGGAGCTTTTCCTGGAAGCTCCGAGTCCCCATCGATTTGTTGTGCCTGTGGGAAGGCAGTTCTAATAGCAAGTGTTGCTTGCACTTGTATGGTCACAGGCTGAAAGCTTTCTCTTTTATTGGCATCATCAAATTCTTGTAACAAGCCTTCTTGCATGTGCACTGGTGTTAATTAGGTGCCTGTGTCTGAGCCTCCTGTGGCTCCCACTGTGTTGAAGTGTGATATATTGTAACATCTCAAAAAGCAAGTGTGGGAACAAGCAGAGACTGTTTACAAGCTTCCATCTGTAGGAGTGAGCTGCCTTGCTAAGCCTGAATAAAAGCAGCAGAAACTTCTTTCAGACTGGCTTCACACTTCAGTAACATTGTAGATATTGCAAAGTTGAGAAGAGTATCCTGCTAATCCTAGTCCTTTAAATAGGAAGAGACTTGGGTAGGTTTTCTGAGTACAGCGTCTCACTGTCTTGCAGAGATGAAGTCTCTCTGCTCATGAAGTTGCATTTGCACCCTGCAGATGAGTTAATACACTAGGCAAGTGATCTAGTCTGGAGTCTGTCCACTGGCAATGAATTTTTGATGCAGATGGATCAGAGCTGGTTATGACTGACTACACAAATAGCTTGCCATGTCTGTGATGGGACCTTTGTGTAAATTTGTGTTCATCCTTTCCAGCTGAGAAGTGCAGCTTGATCAGTAATAATCAATTTGCTTCCCCCTTCCCCCCCACAGGGTAGCTCAGGCAGCACGTGGATCGGTGACAAGTCTGCTGAAGACTGGCAATTTTTTCTAGCTGGAAGAAAATTGAAATTGGTAAGACTTGGCTTGTGATTTATCTTACTTGGGTTACCCATGTTACTTAGGAAAGACCCAGGGAAAAACCTGTCCCCTCAATAATAAATGCAGCCAGCTGTTTGAACTGTGTGTTCAAAATAAGCTGGATCAGTTTAAGAATTTGATTTCAAGCTGGAAGGATATATTTTGTTTACTTCTTTGCTTCTGTTCCTTTACTCTGAAGTCCTTGAAAGACTAGCTATTCATCTAGTCCTTCAGCTGCAGAAGCACAGTGAATAAAAAGAAATGCTGAAAATGCCAGTATATAAAGTGACCATCTTAAGTGCAGGCAGGATTTAGTACCAGTGTTCTCATGGAACTGCAAGACTCAGGCTGAGGAGCTAGCACAGTAGTTCTTTCAGGTGCTCCTTTTCAAGTCTGGCTTGTACACCTGTGAAGGAGCACATGTCCAAAGCTGCCAAGGTGCCTTTATAGCCTGTCTTTTCACCCAGCTTCTGTTTGACCTGGGTAGTCTTGGCCAAGATCCTGCATGTATTGACTGGCTGCTGATACCTGAGACACTGGTGCAATTCTAGGGCAGCACTGATTAGGAATAAATCTCCTTCACAGCTGATCATTCAGTTTTTCTTCTGTTGGTCAGGGTGTTTAGAGCAATACTAACTAAATTTTCTTCCAACTTAAAAGTTGCTAGTCTGAGTTGGTATGCTAGGATTTCCTGGCAGTGTTGACTGACAAATTTAGTTGTATATTTAACATGACACTTGATATTCATATCCAACACTATATTTCTAAAAGCTTTAATGTTGTTTTTTATCTGCAGGCTGAAAATGAGTGCAATATTGGAAACCTCTGAGCTGCCAGCAGTGTTTGATGGGGTGAAGCTAGCTGCAGTTGCTGCTGTTCTGTATGTTATTGTTCGCTGCTTGAATTTGAAAAGCCCGACTGCCCCTCCTGAACTCATTTACCAGGACTCTGCTTTGGCTCGCTTTCTACTCAAATCCTGCCCACTTTTGACCAAAGAGTAAGTGGTATATTTTTTCCATGCTGACCTGTATTATAGGAAGAAGAGCTGCACTTATCCATTCTTCCTCATGTGTTTCATAGACTTGGGTTCAAATGAATGTCAGGGTATAGTCTTAGTACAATAAATCTTTTTAGCATTTATTTGTCTCAGGTACCTGGATTTATGACCAAGCTTTGTTGTGTGAAGTCTTCTACAGATGCATAGAAAAAGTCATCACTGTCCATCTTTATAGAAGCTGTATGCTGATATTATACTATACCTGCACCAATAGCCCAGTGTCTGTGGAAGTGGGGGAGGGATGGATGCAGTTAGCACTTGTTCATGTTCTTGTACTCATTTTTATTAGGGAAGGAATCTGTTGGGGCTCACAGGAAGGAAACATTTTCATGGTGTGTCAGTGCCCTTATAATGAACACAGGGTTGCCTATTAGTTTTAAAGTGCCTGCTCTTATCTGAAGTACTTCAAGATGATTGAAAACTAATGAAATTTATTACTGGTAGAGCACATCCTAACTAGTTTAATAAAGTAATGACATAGAGGCCAGCTCTAAGCCTGTTGAATACACTTTCAAATTGACCTTGTGTCAGCTGTGTGTTTGAGCAGGCTGATCCCTGATCTTCCATTCCAAGACCTCCAGAATCAGTGCAGCTGCCCTTAGCTTCACCAAGAACATTCTCCAGTAATAGCAAGCATTTAGTACAATTTCATGAGGCTTTGGAGGGACAAGGACTTTGATTACAGTGTTTCTCTTCTGCAATCACTTTGAAAACTTGCAAGTCCTATTTAGAAGCTCTAAGTACATCAATTATATAGTAAGTGCTGAGTGCAGCTGCATGAACTTTCCTTTTGGATCTCAAAAGTCAAGCTGACTTAAGGATAGTCATTTTAGGGGAGATGAGAGGCTTTTAGCAGTGCTGTGTTCGGTGCCTTGATTACATAAGGTATAAGATGTTAGGCCATGGGGTCTGTAAACTTTTAGAGGAAACAAAGCATTATCTGTTGAAATTGGAACCCAGAGAGGGTTCTGTGATGTACTCCAGGTTAATGGTAACATAAATGTGTTTGGATTCTTGATTGTCTACTGCCTTAACTGCAAAGCAATTCCTTTCCTAAAAAATACATTGAGGAGGTTTGAATCACTTGGTACTTCAGGTAGTTGCCATCCCAGTGTTGCACTCCAGTATGACGTGTCCCTAGTCACTGAAGGAGCAAGCATGAAGCTGATTACCAGCCTTGAAGTAATATTTTTTATTAGTATCAGGCTAGTCTTTGGAAATGAATTGTAAGCTAATTTAGAGTCCATTTCCCCACTATTTCAGCTCTGTTCTCCCAGCACAGGCTCCTAGCACTGCTGTATTATTGACTTCCAGTTGGAGAACAAAGCATTCCCAAAAGCGTGAAAGTGCAAAACACGTCCATCAGTATTTAGGCATCTGTTGTGCATTAACTGCAGGAGTGATGAGCTGCTTGCAGAACCCTGGTATTGTGTTGGTCGTGTGCAGGTTTGATTTGTTTGCTTTCTCTGGGTCAGCTGAGCTCAGGCTTGCCAGCTTCTCTGGAAACTGTAGCAGTCATCTCCAATACCTGGTTCTTGGTACAAACAAAATATTGTCTGAAAGACTTCCATGACAAAAGGAAGCAAACTCAGCTGAAACAAACCAGAACAAAATGTGTCAATAGGTAGCTGTTCAGTCCTCTTACCTCTATATCTCTGTTAAGGAAGACAGGACTGTTGGGAATATAATTTGCTGTTGGGAATTGAAAGCGTTTACAGGAAAGACAGCTCAAAGATGTATATGTGATTATTTCTTTTTACTATTCTAGTGATGTTATCACAGACTTTTTTTTCAATATAGAAATTTTTTTTAAAAAATCAAAGAAATCCCGTCTTTAGGCATGAAAGTCACCTGGAGACAACAGGGGAACAAATGTATTTAAATTCCTGCAATTATGCATGAAACAGTTTGTAGGATAATTAGGAATAAGCTATGTGAAAACAGCTTGTGCAGTACTCCACCGAAAAATCTTGCAAGGCTTTGATTACTTGCTAATTATTCAGAGTGTTAGGAAAGCTGATTAAGCAGCTCTTTTCAGATTCTACCATGAAAGCAAAATAAGTAGCCCAGCAATCCCTTCTGTTATATTAAGACTGGGTTTGTTGTCAAATCTGTTATAAGACCAATTCTTCTGTGCAGAGGAATGTTCATAGCTGTGAACTGACTTTCAGACCTGGTTTGTTCAGCTCCTGCTTAATGGAGGAGGGGGTGAAGACACTGCTATGAAAAACTGGCAGGGAGAAAGCAGAAACAAGCAAAGTTATTCTATCTGTGCAGGTGTTTAAAAATTCTTAGAGTAAACAGTTTTGGACTTTATTTTCCCTTTATGGCATAATCCTCACCTCTGGTCTAATTCAGTGCATTGTAACTGTGGTGTCATTCAGTAAGCCAAGTGGATGAATAATTTAAGAACTTTGAATTGTAAAACTGCCTGAGATGGCTGTGTGCCAGGTACCTTGTACTTTTAGATGTTAGTACTGGTTTTTACAGTTCTGTAAACTGCCAGAAATTTCCTACATATCTACCAAACATTGGGAAGCAAGAGAGTCTGTCTTCTAGAGCTTATGTTGTCTTACCTCTTTTTCCATTGCCCTGAGCCTGTCCAGCTCTGTACTTTGGCTTACCAAGTGGAGTAGCATAATCAGACCCTTTTCCATTCAAATTGCTGCTGCTTATATGGAAGCTCTTGCAATTCAGCACAGCTATTGGTGCCCTTGAGCACTTGGGCCTAATGGCTGGTGGCAGCTGTGTCCTTTTCCTGTCTTTCAAAAGGGTACAGAAAGTCCTTCATCTGCTCTTATTCCTGTAGAAATGCAGTGCTGGCTCTTTGATTCATGAGGGTAAATTTGGCCACTGCTTGCTGTAGTAGGCTAGACATTTTTGGCTGTTTACAGTTTATTCTAACAAAGTGTGGGTATCTTTATTTCTGTAGCGATGTGGCACGTGTCATCCGTATTGAAAATAATTATCCTTGCTGTCTGCACACTTTTTATCATCAGTAAAGGCAAGCTCCTCAAAGATTGAGGCAAATGACTGTCAAGCCTGTTAGTAAACACTGTCAAAGATCCAGCCTAGATCTTTCTTATCCTTTGTTTGCAAACCAACCTGTGCTGGGTGAGCAGGCTGCCTGGTACCAGAAGACTCTTTTACACTGTCACTGCTTTTCTCTTAGATGCAAGGAGATGAGTAGTCAGAAAAGCTGTCTTCAAGCTTTTCAGTGTTCTTTTCTTCCCCCTAATAGCAAGCAGTGTTTGATCCCTGTCAACTCCTAGGTGTTTTACTCTGGGAGGAACACTTCCAGGAGAATAATAAACTAGAAGAACAGTGTTACCCCTGAAGCTTTGGCAAGTGAACATGCTGAGAGGTAGAGGAGAATGGCAGCTCCCTGTTGGTAAGTTGAAGCATTGACCTTGCAGAGGAAGCAGCCTCGGGGGGGTCTGAGTTTTTGCTGGGTGCTGTGGCATTGGCAGCAGCCTTGTGTTCTCCAGCTCTTTATCAGCAAGGAAGATTCTAAGTGCTGTGAATCCTCATGCCTAGTTTTGACTAAAATACTTCTTGTAGTTACTGGTTGGGGAGGAGGGGTGTGATGGGCGCTCTGCTAAATAAAAGCTTCTTAAATGGTGAAGGAGGTGGTTTAGCCACAGAGGCCAGTCAGTACTTTTAAATAGTTCTGACTTCACACAGGTACTGTGGGCAGCAAACAAACACTTCTACTCCATTTGTTTCTTTTTTGAGACTCAGGGAATGTGGAAGCTCCATAACTGCTTAAATTTTTTGTTGGAATTTTTTTGTTGTGTCCCCATCACATTGAGCAGTCTAGCTGAGCTGATGCAGGAAAAAGCTGCTTTCTACATATTTGGGGTCAAGGGCTGAACCCTGCAGACTTTTGAGTTCCCTTGATTGGAATTCAGTTTGCATTCCCTAGCATCAAATAAAGGACAAGGCTCAAACAAAGTTTGATTTTGTAAAGCATTCTTTAAATACCTCCAAACTGCTCTGTAAAGGGGAAAATCATCTCTTACCTGTTGTAATGCAGGCAAAAGTATATAGAATATCCTGACATATCCTAGAATATCCTGACATTGACAAGTTGTAGACTGTTTTCTTGCCATCGGTATCCAGTGTGCACATAAAGGCCATGTAAGAGTTAAAGTGTTAATCTCCTCAGATGAAATGAAGCAATGCATCAGAAATAAGCCTGTTGCTGAACTTCCACTTCACATCTTTGAGGACCTGAATGCTGATGCCTGCTAATAAAAATAGCACAGTTTTTATGTGCTTTGTGTGAGCTGCTTATACAGCTGCTGCTTTCCTAAATTCCTGCATACTGGATTATGTATGTGCTTTAAAATGATAATCTACTGCCTGGGAGCCACTAAACTTAATCTACAATCACATGCTGGAATTGTTTTAAATATTAAAACGCCAGGAGAAATTTTTGGGAAAACCTGGGAGTTGTCATGTTCTTGAGCACTGTGGGCAGCCACCTATCAAGATGTGAGGCTGTGCTGCACAGCTGGAATGCAGGTTTGGAGCTCAAACACTAACATTGGTGAGCAGATTTATGTAACTGGCTGTGAATTCACTCTAGCCACTTAAGAGTGGTGAACTCTGTACTTGTTGGGCCATGTAAGTGACCTTCCATAATAAATAAATGTCATCCCCAGGCCTGTTCTCTCTGCCTTCTGTTGCAGAGTCCTGTTACTGGAAGTTACAGGGCTGGTTACTGGAAGACATAACTGCTTCAAGTATTTATCTTTATTCAGAGTGCCTGCTATCTATTGGAACTGATCAAAACAGGGAAATTAATCAGTTAAAAGTCTTTGTGTCTGGAGGAAGCCAGTTCTGGTTCACAGAAATAAAAATCTCCATTTTTGGTACAACACAACTTTTCACTTGGAATTTTTCAGTACATGCTTGTCTGGGTTGTTGTGTTATGCTGTCCTTGTCCTCATGGGGAGGCCTTGGCACAAGGTCCTCCTGGCTGGTGTTCACTGCTCAGCTCCTGTCACCATAAGCCTCTATTGCATAACAGTGGAAATGCTGCTTATGGACATGGTGTTTGTTCCTGGACTCTTGTACATCTGGGAGCAGCTTCTCTGGAACAGGACACTGAGGAATATGTACTGAACCATCTCCATGCTGTGCTGAGTAATCTCTGCAGTACATTGCTTTTCAGATCTGCTTCAGTTTATAGCAAACAGAGAGGAAGGAGTTGAAAATCTGCTGTGTCCTTGAATGCTTTCCTTGTTTCTACTTGTTATCAATGCTGGAGGAAAGCCACCTGCTCTTGAGTGAAGGGCCCTTGTTTGGAAGAAATGGTTAAATTTAGCAGTAATTATAGTTTTAGCATAAAATCTGAAGGGCAGTACTCAAATGCCCCTTAGAATGAATACCACTTAGTTGCTCAGTCTGCATGGCTGTATTTCCCTGTGTTGCATCCTGCTGAGCTTTTTTTCTTAAGGTAAACCACAAGAAGAGTGCCCTGAGTACATGCTCTTCTGTCTGCAGGATGGTTGTTTTGGAGAATCATCTTTTTTCAGCTGTTTGCCAGGAGGAATGTTGACTTCACTACAAAACAATCTGTTCTAGCTCTTGCTATCAGCACTGGGTAGTTAGGTTTTTTCAGCTGGGTTGAGGATAGAAATGTCTCTGACTGCTTTTCACATAATAAGCTTACATAAAATTTATCTGATCTGACCTTTCAGAGGGTAAAAGTTTTTGCACAATTCCTGGCAAGTTTTCTCCATCACCAGTCTGGTATCATGTACTTTCAGGACTGGAAAGTTCTTTCCATGCTCTTTTCTTTGAATGGGTTTTGTGAAAGCAAGCTGAAAGTCCACACAAACCTTGTATAAAAAGATGACCCATCCTTCAGTCTTGTACAGTTTTGCACCATTAGGCTCAGTACTTGCTCTTGGAAGTTCTTGTAGACTTTGTCTCAGCAAAAGACATAAAAGTCACATGAAGATTTCAAAAATAGATTTGCCCGTTGGCAAAATGGAAGGTCAACAGAAATAGTGTGACAGGCAGATCATATGTCTGATTCTGCTGTAGATTATAAGGATACCTTGTCATCAGCTGAGAACAGATTTTACCTGAATTCAGTGAAAGAGAGGTATCACTCTTACTGTAAAGGCTTTACAGGGTTTTGTAGTAGGTTAGATTGGCAACTTGTCTTGGCAAACAGAAGTAATAATTTTTATTAGCTGCTTGGTTTTGCATCAGTCTGGTAAGGTAGATTCTAACCTGTCTTAGTTTTTCACTGATAATACAAGATCTGTACTATCTGGGCAGCTTTCTTCCCTGTCCCTGTTAAAGTGTTGTGCTCAGTCTCCTGAGCCTAGGTACTTAAGGGGTGTATTTTGCCTCACAAGTCTGTTGCTTAAAGGCTAATGGGCCTAAACAGAAATAACAAGCTTCTGCCTGAACACTATTTCAGAGCTTTAAAGGCTTTAAAACTTATATGCAAACTAGAAATATACCTAATGCCTTGGTAGCAGTTACAAATCTCTGCATCAGAGTACTATGCACATTACTCATGCTGAAGCTTGGCCTTTGAATATTTATCTAAAAGAATGCAGTTACATGCAGAGTGACTAACACAAGCCATCTCTGCTGCAGGCAGTGATGCTTAAGCAGCTGACTGGAGTTAGCATCATAAAAGATAAGCTGAGCATTTTGCTTGGTCCATAGGATGCTCAAACATTGTGCCTTCTGCAGGGAGCAACGGTGAATGCTCCCTTGTCCATAGGGTTTCACACAGTTTCAGCTTTGAGGGAAATGTGGAAACTGTGCTTGTCACTTGACCATCATTATGGATGGAGCAAAAGGGATTCCTGCCTTAAATAAAAAACATGTCAAGGAAACTGCATGTGCTGTTTGCCTGTGAAGGCAGTATAGAGGTTTGATTTATTGCAGAGCTGTACTTGGGTAACCTCCAGCTGGGTTATGCAAAAATGGGTCTGGGGGTTTCTTTCCCCAGAGAAACCATCAGTGACCCGAAGAGGCAGGCTGTGGGATGCAGTGTGCTTGAAACCATTTGCCTTCATTTTAACTCTGGCAGTAGTGCTGAGGCTTTGAAAATTATTTCAATTTCATCTTCAACAACATCCTGTGGTATGTGCTGCTACATCTCTTCCAGTGGATGGCTGTAACCTATAGCTGGAAACTGAACTGTAGATTAAACAGGAGGATAGGATTGGTGCTTGCAGAGATCCTTGATTTTTGGGTTTTTTCATGGTAGCAGTAATCAGTAATAGCTGTATAACTTAGTTGCTATAGCTGGACAAATTGCTTTCCTGTTATCCCTATAGGGTATGATTTGGGGTTGATCTTTGATTTGAAAAGCATTGAATGGAAGCAGAATCACCAAAACTTTCCAATGTATGTTCTCACCCAAGATTAGAAACCCTGAAGCAATGTTGACATTTGAGTCTCTTATAAAAGAGCTCTAAATTCTTATTATAGGTTGTATTTGTCAGCTCTCCTCAGAAGGTGCTAGCAAACCCTATCTGTAAAGGGTGTCTGTGGAAGAAAAAAGACAAAAAACCAGTCAAGCACTGTCTAATGTGGAGTATGGCTACTGGTATGAACTGGGGGTGCAGTAAATGACTGGGGTGAAGCCAGCTGTTTTTCCTTATGTTAGGTGAGCAGTGTCTCTTCCATCTGGCATAATAGTTGTGTCAAAACCCTTGCACTGAGCTGTGTGTGACTTGAGCAGAACCACGTGTAGTTCTTGTGCAGCCTGGTTTAGTTAACTGCCCATCCCAATGGATATCTGCCCTGAATTGTGAGAATGGACCCACTGACTGCTTTCCACCTCTGACAGCTATTGCAGAGGATGAGCTTGTCCAGCCTCTGTCACTGCTGGGAATCTGCACAGCAGATTGTGCCTGGCAAGAGCCAGTGCAGAGATGCTGGGCTGACAGAAGAGGGGTGCTGCTCCTGGCCTTGCCTGGATCCTTTGAAAAGCTTTATAATTGAGTGATCAGATCCAGAATGCACTGAGGGCTAATTTACAAGGTTGTGAGCATTAGCTGGCAGCTTTTTCAGCCTTTATTGAAGGAATATCTGCTTCTCCAGAAATCTGTTTTAGATCTCTTTGGGAAATGCACATGCAAGAATGAGTGAAACTACAGCGAACTGTTATGTTGCTTTGACTGTAAGAAGTCCCCGTCATTGGTGAGGGAAAAGAATGGGGAGAAAGAGGGCATACTGCTGCTCTTGTCTTGCTAAACAACCCTAAGTAGTTTTTATGTGATGGGAAGTCTTTTTAAGGAGTGTGTGGGGGAGGAGGGAGTTGCCTGTATGACACATAATAGCTGGCATGGGGAAAGGTCCAGCTGTATGAATAGGTAGTGTCAGAGCACAAAGGTAGGGTTTCTGTCACATTCTAGTGGATTATGGGCTTAAGTAATAAATTTGAGTCCTGGGCTGCCTAGTTTTTTGTGAACAGGGAAGAACATGATCTCTGCTTCATATGCTTTTTCAAAGTCAAAAGGAATAATTGCAGGAAGCCCTAAACACAACAGGGAGGGCGTTGCTAATCCCTCAGGATCCAAGGTGAAGTCAGAAGCTCTCAAGCTTCTTCTGGGTACCCTGGTCTGTGCACCAGAGACCACAGTTCTTTAATTGGAAGTGTGTCCCTTGGGACTGCTGTTCTCCTCAACAATAAATCATTCATGCTTTCCTGTTCAGAGCTGATGTAACTCTCTTTTTCAAGGCATTGGCTGAGTCTCCTTTGCTGAGTGACCAGGTGACTTGCCCACATGGTGGTGGTGCTAGGGCACAGTATGTTTCCTGTTAAACCACTTGCAGCTCTGCTTGTGCTAAAAAAATCTGATAACTAAGCCTGTAATGCTTTCCAGCTCATAGCTGTGTTTCTCACATATCTTTTTTGAGGCCCTGTAAGCCAGGAAAAGAGAGACAATCTGCTTTGTCACATAGCTTTAAATATACCCTTGATAAGCATAAGTAATTGGTAGACTCACCCCTCTTACTGAAAGGGATTTGTTATTCAGTGGAGTTTGGTCAGTTCTGACTGATTCTCTTAACGCTGTCCCAACTTTTACCTAATTCTGAAAGGCAAAATCAACCTGTACTGTGCTCTTTGCTTAACCTAGTAAAGCAGGTTTGTGTAAAATGGTCCCAACTATCAAGTCTTGGGGCTTTCATTTTTCTGGAACTTGGTGTGAGTCCTGTTGTTTCTGCCACTGGCTTGTACAGTCAAGTGCTTACACAAGTTCATGTGGCTCAACCCAGGAGGCTTCAGTGTTTCAATTAAAACAGATTTACAGCACTGTACAGTTCTGGAGGTCACTTTGGTTGGTTAGCAACATGCACTCCCAATCTCACCAAGGCACAAGGCCTCTGTGTATTTAGTGAGAAGCATTTGTTTCTTTAACATTTCAACACAGGGAATGTCTGGGTTTTGGCTTTTGCTGCTGCTATCAGTGCTGATTTTTCATTTTTGTTTTAGTCTCTTCTCTTGTGTAAGGCTGCAAAGTTCAGTCAGAGCAAAAACCATTCCCTATTTGTTACTCTGTTTGGGAGCTGAGGAGATTTGCTATGAGAGTGCTGATGTGTTCTCAAGGGCTAGTTAACACAGCAAGGGTAAGCAATTAAATTACTGCCTTTCAGGTACATTCCACCCCTCATCTGGGGAAAGAGTGGACATATCCAGACAGCTCTTTATGGAAAAATGGGGAGAGTGAGATCACCACATCCATATGGACTTCGCAAGTACCTGACCATGCCAGATGGAGCAACAGCCACCTTTGATCTCTTTGAGCCACGCTCTGAGCACTGCACTGGAGGTCAGTCCAACAGCTGCTGGCTGCATCTAGCTGCTAGCCTTGATTCTGTGCTCTGGGGGACAGATGAGGGTAGAGCCCATGGCTCCCATTTGGCCCTTAGAGAAAGCAGATTTATCTTTTAAAACTGTCAGTGTTGAGATATTCATGGTACAACGCTGCACTAGGACAGTTACTGTTATCTTTATTGCTGTGAGTAGTGCTTTTCTAATGAGGTAAAAATTCAGTGGCTAGAGCTGGTAATGTTGGAGCTTTGCACAAGAGAGTTACAGTTAATTTGAAGTGCATATGATAATCCTGAATGTAATTTACTGTGCTTACTTGAATTACAGCAATTACTTTCTCGGTTGATGAAATGATATCTTGTTAAACTAGTGAACAGTGTCAGCAGATCAAATATCATTAGATTAGCCACAAAGTAGATGATGGCTAATGTCAGCTGATCAGAATGTCTGTGCTTAGCAGAGCTGCATTTGGAAGATCTGCATTACACCCAGCTCTAGAGGGGAAATGAGAGGGAAATAGCATAACCAGTCTGCTTGGAGTGCTGGGCTCCACAGCTTCCACCACGTCGCAGTCACAACGGGCTGTCAGGAGGCAGAACATGTGTCACATCAAAAATGTCCTTCAGACAGAAGAATGTACTCTGAATCTCTAGGCAGTGCCTAGAGAACTGTTTGCACAGCTTTCCCTGAAGTTAAAAACTGCATTTCCCATAGCATGAATTACTTCTTCACGTCTGAAGCACTAGAGCTGCTGGTCTCCTGTCCCATACAGGATTTTTGGCAGACTAGTAGGAATTCTAGCTTGCTCGTGGTAGGTGGTTTCCCACGGATCTGAAATGGAAACCTTCTGACTCTCTTAATTTGCATGAAGTGACATTTACTTAACTTCCCTCTCTCTCTGAGCACAGAGGATGTCACGATGGTGATCTGCCCAGGGATTGCTAACCACAGTGAGAAGCAGTACATCCGCACCTTTGTTGACTATGCTCAGAAAAATGGGTACAGATGTGCTGTCCTGAATCACCTGGGAGCCCTGCCAAACATTGAGCTCACTTCACCACGGATGTTCACGTATGGTAGGTACTTTGTGGCACCTGGGGAACTTATTTTCAAGCTCATGAAACTTCTAGGGATTGATCATCCTCCTTCAGAATAACAGAACTGCTGTACCCCTGTGGGGGTAAAACAGTTTTGTACTGTTTCTTAAGAACTAAACTGAACTTAGATGGGAGGAAGAGAGGAGGCTAATACTAAACTCACTTTTGTCTCTTCTGCCAGGTCTTGCACATGTATTCTCATCAAGGAAGCAGTTTTTTATAAGAAAACTTATGGGGGAAAAACCCTTTTGTGTCTACCCAGAGCCTTTTTAAATGATTTTAGTGATACTGAATTTGCCAGTTTGATGGAATGTGAAATAAACCTGTCTCTGAAGGACAAATGCCACTTCTGAGGCTTTGTAAAATGCAACCTGAGAGGAGTTTGTACCAGCCTATCCAGAAAATACATTTAAATCTTAGGAGGTTCATGCTAGGATTTGCTCCTGGATGTAACACAAGTCAGCAACAGGAAGAGTTCAGGAGTGTGACAGTAAAGCTACAGAAGTGGTAGTGCTTAACTGCCATGATTATGGCTCTCACCTTGAGTATAAGGAAGTCTTTCTTAACCTAGAAATTAAAAGGAATAAATTATTTGAAACTGTGTGAAGGGTGACTCCAGCTAGTCTTAATTGCCCTTTTGGTGAGTAATGTGATCCTTGTAGTAGAATGGTTGCCTGTGACCTAATCTGCTTGTTCCTGAGCTCTTTTGAGCCCTCATCTCCCTCTTTACTGTAAGTATCTATAGGTATCCTGCCAATTGTGTGTTTAGCAGACTTGTGTTAGGCTTTATTTTTTTTAAAGTTAGCTGAGCTACTGCTTAGATTTTGGATTAACAGAATAGTTATCTTGAGCAGTTAAACTGTCAAAACAGAAATACTGTGCTTTGAGATGCCAAAGTCTGGCAGGCTAATAGGCTGTAATGCTTTGTTGCTTGTTTTAGAATTATTAAAGATACTCCTCTTTGGGAAACACTTCAGGAATACCAAATACCCTCATTTGTAGTGAGGCCCTGGGCTGTTATGGCTGCAAGACTGCCATGTCTTGAAAACTAAATTTTAATGTTAAAGCATTTGCTGTTTTGATAGAAGTTAAGGGTTTGCTTTCATGAAGCTTTGCTTTAGGCCTTAGGGTGTTATTCTGTAGTGCATCTCTTGAGACATACCTTTCTGAGTCTTTTATAGCCTTGGAAAGGGCAAAGAATGCCTAGCACTTCCTTTGAGTGAGACAGTAAATCACTTGGCAGAGTTGCTTGTTAAGTAAAGTGCCAGCAAGTCCAGTAGACTTTACTCTGCCTCCTACCCAAATAACTCAGTGCTCTTTCAGCTTTGCTGTATTCCAGGCATACTTGTTGAGGAGCAAGTAGCCTAAATTTGGGATTTGCTGAACCCCAGCCTCTATATCAAGCTTGACCTGTTGCTTTTCTAGTTTTGATTTCTGAGCTGCCCTGGAATCATGAAGGTCAAACACTAAAGTATTTTGGCCACCAACTCCTTCCAGAGGAAACCAGAGCAGTGCAGAATTTGATGTCTTGAATTAAGAATGTTCACAAGGAAGTGCCCAAACCCTGCTGAAACACTCAGACAGGAGCTTGCTGTCCCACTGAAGCAAACAAGCCCTGCTGCTCAGAGTTTACTCCAGAGCTAGGTAAAGTTGCAGTCTGATGGCTGCTGAGGATGTTGCAGCTGGGGTGGGGGCAGAGTGGAGCATCATTAGGTTAGTGCAGGGTAGAATGCTAGAATCCTAGGATTTATCTCCCTGCACAAGTTCCACAGAATAGAGCTGAGTTTGACTCTGGAGAAGAAGAAACATCTGGAGCTCTATTTCTGTTATTCATGTGATGCCTTGTGTGGTTTGCAGCCTTAAATCCAAAGGGAAGGTTAACAAGCTGCATAAACACTTGAAACCAGTGTACTAATGCCATCACTGTTGCAGCTGCTTCTCCATATCTCCTTTTCCCATACTCACAAGCAGGAGAAATAATTGTAGGTACTCAGATTGTTGTATGTGTGGAGGCCTTCAAGTCTGTCAAACAGTTAGAGGATGCCAGCACTGCCAGAAACTGGATCCCTCAGTGCCTGCAGCCTGTGGGATGTCAGTGGGCGTTTGCTGACAGTGGAACAGATCTCTATAGAGACACTTAACTATTCTCTTGATGTGGGGATACCCATGTGTCTTTCAGGGAGCTGCAGTGTCTTTACCTTTTCACTGGTTACAAAGGGTTGAATATCTCTGCTTAAACCCTTCTGCTGATTCCAGAGATCACCTGCTTAGTCAGGCTCTGCAGCAGTCTGCTGGGAGCTCTTCCTGACTAGCCACTCCTTTCCCCTCCCCACAGCAGTGTGGATTTAGGGATCCATATCGGTCTTGCTTAAAAACAAAGGAGCAAACTGCATTCCAAATACCTCACTTCACTTTAGAAGTGGCAAACTGCCTCAGGAAAGTAATGATGTGTGTTGCTCTTGCATGATAATGTCAAGCCCAGAGTTGCTGGACTCAGCTTTTTAAAGCTGTTTTAGAAAGGAAGAGTTTTGATTGTCATGTTAACTGTCACCATGATTTTTAAGCAACTAAATTTCATCTTGCTTTGGCACTCTGTCAGAACTAAGCATGAGCTAAGCACCACAGGACTCACAGATGTATGAACACATGTGAATCAGAGCTGTTAAAACCTTAAGGCTATTGAAAAGTCAGAAAGGGTAAGAAGCACTCAACTGAAGCTTCAAATCAGAACTTAAATATATTAGAAGATGTTTTTTAACTTTGTTCTTCTTTTTAGGATGCACCTGGGAATTTGGTGCCATGGTGAATTACATCAAGAAGACCTACCCTCAGACCCAGCTGATTGTTGTGGGCTTCAGCCTGGGTGGAAACATAGTGTGCAAATACCTGGGAGAGAGCCAGGCCAACCAGGAGCGCGTCCTGTGCTGCGTCAGCTTGTGCCAGGGGTACAGTGCACTGAGGTGGGTCTGGAGCCTTCTCCATGCTGCTCCCTTCTGGGAGTGCAGGAGGGAGCAGATCTTTGGAAGGGCAAGGTGAAGATGGGTGTTTCCCTTGCACTGAACTGGTCTGACACACTGAGTGTGTAGGACAGCACCCTCCTGAAGGAGCCACCTGAAGCTTTGTTGATTTGCAAGCACAAGTAAACTTTGTCAGCAGTGCAAACAGGTTTTGTGTACCTGGGCAGGTACATGCTGGCAGCTTCTGGACTGTGCATGTGATGCTGCCTCATGGCCAGAGTGCCTGAAGAGGAGGCATTCCCTGTGCAGTCCTGGTGTAATTAACCAGGCAGGCTGGACAGTGTGGCCAGCTGCTGAGCTGATGCCAGGTCTGCAAGCAATAGTTTACACTGTCTCATCACTCTGAGAAATATCCCCATGGTGTGTAATAGCTTGTTTGGCTTCAGTGTGCAGTTTCATCTGGCAGCTCTTACCCAGGGACACTGGAAAGACACAGCACAGTCTCTGTCAGTCTGTGCTCCCCTCTTAGTGTGTGTCACTGAAACAGTGCTGTGGGTGATCAGGGGATAGGGAGATGCTTGCAGCTGTGTTAAAGGAGTGAGGAAGGTGAGGAGGAAAAGTATTACAGCCCTAAATTCTGAAAATATTAATGTTTCCTCACCTGGAAGTCAAGGTTGTGGCACTTTAGGAGCTGTGATGGCTTCACGTGCTTGTACTGATCAAGGGTCCAGGCACAGCACTGTTCCTTGAAAGCTGGACCCAACTAATGTACTTTAACCTTTCCATATGTGCACAGGTAATGAAGATTAAAACACTGTAAATGGCTAAACTGCTGGTTTCAGTTTTTACAGTCTGTACATATGGACAATTACTAAGGTGTAGCTGACTCAGCAGTAATTTACCTGCAGTTTTGAGCTGTGAGACTACTTACAAGCCAAAAGGGACTGTGGAGACTCAGGTATTTGGGTCAAGATCCTTTGGGCTGGTATGAATGGTGAAGCTGTGGCAAGTCTGTGAGGGGCTTGCTATGGAATTCAGCCTCACAGCCTGGTCAGGGTAGCTGGAACTCTTGATGCTTGTGATGCCCTGCCTTTGTAGGGACCAGTTTGTTATTTAGCTGTCTGAAGACACCTTTTATGAATCAGGCTCTTACAGGTAAAAGCAAAAAGCTTCTCTGGAAGCACTAAGATGTGAGTAAAAACTTGATATGTTCGTAATATTCCAGCTATCTAATCCCTTTTGAGGTCAGATGTGACTACTGCTAAAAAAGTGTACAATCTGCTGCTAGTTCACACCCTTAAAATCTGAGCAGATGCTACAGGAACAGCTGTTCTGTTTTGTTTCAAGTAAAATGTTCTTAGCTGTCCTGGGATTCTGGCATAGAGCACAGAGCATCCTTTTGAAGCCAGCTCCTTAATTGCAACCATCAGAGTGGGTTTGCAGGGATAATATCTGGCTGAGGTCCACTTGGTTCATCTTCTACAATTATGCAATATTGTATTCCTGATCTCCAAAATGCTGTTGTGAGTAATGCTGTTATGCTTGCATGGCAAGGACAACCTGATTAACAATTCTCCACTTGGATATTTGTGTGGAAAAACAACTCACTGGGTTTTTTTTCCCCCCTGAGTTTAATGCACCCTGTGGTGTGGGCTGTGTGGATTATTGAGCTCTTGCCTCCACCTGCTGGGTAAACATCTCCTAGCAAACCTCCTGCCACAAAACATCTGCTCTGTATTACTGGACAGCCAGCAGGAAGGCTTTTCATGGCTTGTGTCTCCCTTCCTAATACCCACATCTGCTGTAAGTGCTAATTAGATGAAGAACTAGGGGAAAGCAACATCTACTGAGCAAAAGGCAGGAGGAGGGAGAGCCTTGTGCCCTGGTTATAGAAGTGGGAGGGAGGAGCTCTAAAGCACATTCAGGTAGAATGGTGAAGCCACTGCCTTCCTGGGCTTGGTCTGGTACATGAAAATAGCTGGCTTCAGCCTTCAGGGCTACATGGAAGTGGATTACTAACAGGACCAGTTAGTTTACAGTTCTGGTTTGTTTGTTTGGTTTTTTTAATATTGGCTTGTCCAGCATTTATTCCCCAAATAACTTTCATAAGCAAAGGAAAAAGTTTTAGTGGGCAAGGTGAACCAAGGATCTCAAACAGGAAAGCCTTTCCAGAGCAGCAGCAATACTAGGATCTGCCAGAAGAATGAGACTCTTTAATGAATTAACACAGTCTAAGGAATGTGTTCCCTGAGGCTAAACAGGGACAGGTCTCCTTATTCCTTAATCTCTGCCTGCATAGGCTTGATTCTGCTTCTTGATCTTGTGGAATGCATCTTCATCATAGCTACAGGCTGTGGGGAGAGACCTCAGCTCTGAAACCTGGGCAGTACTCAAAATACTGGAAGCTGCCAGTGTTTTTTTTTTTTAATGCTTGCAGCTCTTCATATTAGGAGTACTGCTGTACACCACAGGAACTGCAGAGAAACGTAGCAGGTTTAACTTCAAGCATCTTGTGATAACTTAGTAGGTTTGCTTGGAAAACCTTTTGTGAAGAAAGAAATGTGCATTTTCCTATCTTCTTTCATTCCCCTGCCCTGGCATAAATGTGGTAGATATAGCCTGGCTATACAAAAAGGTAATGAATTTTTCTTGTTTAAAAATCCATACTCCCCAGCATGGCTAATTACAAGAAAACAGCTTGTTCCTGCCTGGTAGGGGACTTGCAGGCTGTAGCTTGGAAGGTCATGCTAAATCTACAGTAGTTCTCATGGTATGTTAATGTTTAAGTGGTAGGAGAGCTTCAGTAGCTGAAACTGCTCCCAGCATTCTTCAGTCTCTCAGTAAATGATAGTGTGTTCCCTCAGCAACAGCAAACCCTGCTAGGAGTAAAGCTCTAACCTGCCCATGACCCTGCATAGCAAAGGAGTGCTGGTATCTGGCAGAGCTCACACAACTCTGGATGACTTAAATTCTGTTTAATAACAGATAAGCTGAGAAGTGCTCTTCTGCTTTGAGACTGAAGGTAAAGACTTCAACTCAGATGCCACTTGCAGCTGCAACTAGTATTTATTCCTGCAGTTCCTGCCAATGAACTGAAACAATAATAGTATCTGTACATATTGGAAACATCTGCACAAGTTATTTCCTCTGCAGAGCTGTATTACACAATAGACAACACTGTTGAGCAACAGGTTTTAGCCCTTTCCTTGAAAGTCCCATTACGTAAATTACATTCAACTTCTGCAAAGGGATACTAAAATCCTCTTGTCAGTGTTATGGATCTTGATTGATGGCTCTTAAATGCTCTGATCAAAACTGCTAATTGCATTGTGCAAGATGAGGCTGCAGATCTGTTGTCTGATACTAACAAACTTCATCAAAGTGGAAGTCATTTCCTGGAAAAGGTTAAGCTGTGGCAGGGAAGGCCTGGAGGTTTGTTTATACAGCCCCCAGGCTGCCATAAGATGTTAACAGTGTATTAATCTGATCTTTCAAGGGCTCCATTAACAGCTTTGTTTGTTCTGCTGTGTTTTTTCTAGGGCACAGGAAACCTTCATGCAGTGGGATCACTGTAGAAGATTTTATAACTTCCTCATGGCAGACAACATGAAGAAGATCATCCTTTCTCACAGGTACTGCAGTACATCACTCACACTGACAGTATTGATTGGGTCAATTGCTATGTTGGATTTATCTGCCTGGTCCTTTAAAATAGGACTCCTGAAAGGTTTAGCACAAGTTCCTTGGTAGATCTTTAGATGAACCAACAGAGAAGGTGAGCCCATGTCAATCTCATTATACTGTGAAATAGACAAATAAGCTTTGGCCATTTTGTTCAAAGAAAGACATTGTTGTCTTTTTGTGTTCTGTGGAAACTTGCTTAATGAATAAACAAGACATGCACAGGAAAACATTGCAATTAGACTTCAAAGTGGAGTATTCTGCATCTGTTTTACTTCTAGCCAAAGAATTCCCTATTGAAGGAGCCTCTTGTTCTGCCACCTACCTGAGGTAGGAGTAATCTTCCAGATCTGCTGTATGGAGTTGCTGCTTATCAAATAAGCAAATAGTCAAACCTGTAGCTCTGGCTTCTAGCTGTTCCTCTAGAAAGAGCATGTAGCCAGCAAAACACTTAACATTGCTGTTCCTGGAGTGCAAGTGTGCTGTAGGATCCTTGTGCTGCTGTTGCTGATCCGTGGCTCTTGCATAACAAAAGAAATTTGTGTGCTAAACAGGTGTTGGTGTTTTCTCCATCAAAAGTTCTCTGAGTGGTACTTTGTAGGCAAGAAAGTACCTCATCTGTGTGTATTGGAAGTTGCCTGACTGAGGGGAATATCTTAAGGCCTATTTCATTGAAGGAGCTTCAGACTTCAGGTTCTTTGTTTACGCTCCTGTGCAGTATGAAACACTTGTAGAAGGAGGGTAGCCAGTGTAGGATGATCCACGTAATTCATTCCAGGTTTACAAATATTTAGACAACTTGAACAAATTTGACAAGAGAAGTTAGGTAAGCTCCCATTAAAATGTACTTAAATTCTTAACCCAGAGAGAGGCGGTGCTGACCTGAAGGGAAGTGTGTTAAGCAAACTTTTTCCACAATCACTTGTGCTCTGCCTTGCCCAAATCAAACCTAGCCTCCATCCTGCTCTGCCCTGCAGCTGCCTCTCAAAGGGAATAAAAACCCCTTTCCAACTTATGGCTTTTGTTCTGTTTGTTTGGGAAGAAGTTTGTGGTAAAGAAACACATCCTCCCCTGGGGGCAATAACCAAATATGACAAGTGTCCATAGTAAATAGCTTTCTGCTAAGGTAATACCCTGAGTAATTTCTGTGTGTGGGGTAGCCTGAAGTCTGTGCTGGGGGCTTTAGAACCAGATGGTGCAGGAGATGCTATGCCCAGCATTGCTGGTGCTCTCACCCAAACCACCCACAGGTTTGGTCTGAAGCCAAAAAACCCTCCTTCTAACATGTAGCCTCAAGTCCAAATACCCTTAGTGCCCTCTGTTCTGGGACGTTTCTTTTAAGAGGGCCCCCTCATGCAGTTTTTCAGTAGATAAGGAAAACATTTTTTCCTACAGGGAGGCTGTTAGGGTTTGTTGTGTCTTGCTGCAAAGGTAAGTGGACAAACAAGCTGTTCTTGCTCCCAAGGAAGCCTCATGTTTATGTAACCCACTTCTAATCTTATCTTGTTAGATTTGGTAAACTCAGTTGTCCTTGAACAGGTCATGGTTTTGCTGCCCTTGTGTTATTTGGATGTAATTCTTGATGTCACTCTTGCAGGCAAGTTCTTTTTGGAGATAACAACATGAAGAAGCCACAAAGCCTGTCAGAAGCTGATCTGGGCAAGCTCTATACAGCGACATCACTTATGCAGATCGATGATAATGTTATGAGGTATGAAGGGCAACTCTCTGCTCCCCAGAGAACTCCAAGTACCTTCTCTTCCCAGTCTTGCTCTTGCATACCCCTTGCTGTGCCTGTAGGTTCTGCTGAAATACAGTGAACAGAACTTCAAATTCTTACTTGCCTCCACATTAAATAAAACTTAGAAGAGGGGAAAAAACCACAAATTTACTGTTTACAGTCACAGTTTCTTTGAAATCATCCAGGAGGCATTTACTTATTGGTAATACCTGAACCTGCAGCCTTCACTAAGGTAGGAAGAGGCCAGCTCTTCTGCCAAGCTCTTGCAACAAAAAAGGGGAAAGAAGCTCAGAACTGCTCATGGATTTCCTTACTCTGTTTCAAAAATCTCCTCATAAAACACTTCTGCTTTCTCAATAGACAATAGGGCTGGCTGAGATAATGCAACCTTTCTTATTTGTCATACTAACACCTAATTAAGTGCTCTGCTTTAATAAGCAGTAGCCTGTTGCTGCCTGTGTCCTTGACAACAACATAGCACTTTAAGTGGCAGTGATCATACCATGGCATGTTCTGTATCAGGCATTGACCCCTTTCCAAAATAAAGCTGTAAAGTGTTAGCTAAAAAGCTATGACACTTTTGGCAAACCAGGAGTATGGTTGGCTGCTTATAAAAAAACCATTCCTTGGGAGATCTCCCTGCTTGTCACCCATCCCTGAGGCCTTTCTAGTTTGGACCAACAGCTATATTGTTATATTATAACAAATATTAAAGAAAAGGCACTTGAATGTAGGTTTACTGAATTCTTGGTTTGGGATGGTGTGAAGGGATTTGGCAAAGAAGTAGAACCACAGTGAGTTCTGGGAAACTTGTCCAGCAAATTTGAGGTTTATAAGCTGTGCTGGGTTTGTACTTGAAAACACTTTTAGGGAAAGATGAACAAGATCCTAACTTTCTTTCATCCACGTGTACAATTAAGTGAAGTGGGGTGTTTTAAAAGAAACACCCTGAAGGCTGCTGGTCTTCAGTTTGCATGTTTGACTTGCCCATGCTCTCAGAATGTTTGAGAAGGGACAGAAACCATCAAGGCATGTGCTGCCAAAGGGTTTTGCAAAGAGACTGGCTATTAAAAGAATTGCCTATGGATATTAAGTAATCATTCCTGTTTCTGCATATGTCTTCTTACTTAAAAGTAATAGTGACATGGCTGAAACAGGTGATATTAATGACAATCTGCTCTATTTCAGGAAATTCCATGGCTACAGCTCACTGAAGGAGTACTATGAAGAGGAAAGTTGCCTGCATTACTTGCACAGGGTAAGCTCTTGCAGCAGACTGCTTTTGCACTGGAAGGAAAATCCTCTGTGGTTTCTTTTGTTGATACCTGCAGATGTCTTAGCTGGGATTTTCAGAAATAAGGAGGCACAGTATATTGGAGTGGGATTTCAGATCTTGCTACCTCTGACACTGGGGCTAAATTTTCTGGGCTCTAAAGTGCATATAATTCTGGCAGGTGATAGCACCCAAGAGATGGAGAGAAAGCCAAACATTCAGCTGAACTGCTCTGAGTGTATGAGGATATAGTGGGAAATGGAGCCTGCACCTTCAAGGAAGGAAAGGCTTACTGGATTCTATGGAAGAGACTCAGGACACTGACAGGCAGATGCTTGAGGGAAGTTTTGCCAAAGTCTGAGATCAATTCCTCTTTTTTCTACTGATCCAGAGAATGGAGGTGTTCCAAGGGAGTTTCCTGGACTTTAACCAAGGTGTCTGTAACAGAGCTGGCAATAGCTGTGTGATGTGCAAAGCAATGCAGAGTGAAAAAAGGGTGTAATTATTTCAGTTCCAAGAATGGGGACTCAGTCTGTTTGCTCTCTGCCTCTTTCTTACAATTGGGTTAGAGGAAAAAAATAACTCTGAAATAAGAGATCTTAATTGAATTATGCTAAGATAGTTTTACAGTTGGTAGACTGACTTTTAAAATACTAACCCCTTTCTGTTTTGTTTTTTCATTTAATGTAATGTTTCCTGATGCAGATCTATGTTCCTCTTCTGTTGGTTAATGCTGCTGATGACCCTCTTGTTCATGAGAGTCTTCTGTCAATTCCAAGAGCTCTTTCAGGTATGCTGAAACAGTCTCCTCCAGCTGGGCACGGTTGTGTACCTACAGCTTGCTTACCACATCACAATTCCTGATTTCAAAGCAGCTTGACTTGCCTCCTTACATCTGTAATGCTGTGGGAGGTGTGCTAAGCCTCTTTAAGTCATCAATTGCTAGAACTAGCAAGGCTAACCCTGAGCAGGAAGAACTTCAGTCCTTTCAGGCACCTGTTGCTTGTGTTGATAGCAGCAGGTTACATTCTTCCATGAAAAAAGGTTTCCTCACATCTCCATTGCTCACTGGGATTTAGTAGGAAGATGGGTGGTGGTGACAGTCTGGATGAAGCACAGATAAACTCCCCCTTTGCTGATGAACTGGAGACAGTGCATGCATGGCTCTGTCACTTGGCATTGAACTGGGATCTCTCCCTTGAAAGGAGTTTATCTGTCTTCAAACAAGGAAAAAGGTAAATTATCCTTAGAAGTTCAGAAGAGGGAGCTGCTGCTGCTTCATTACACAAAGAGTGGGTGCACAGGGAGGGAAGCAGGGTTCATTCTTTTCCTGGTCAGAGGATGTGAGCAGAGAATTTATTCCCAGCTGCTTTCAGACAGAAGCAAGCACAGAGAGTTTTTCACTGTCCATGCAACAAGGTGGCTGATGCACTGTCAGAGCTTAGTGCAGCTTGACATGATGCAAAGAGTCCTAGTTCCAGGGAATGTGAGTTAAAGTTGCTCATTTGTTAAAGAATGACCTTTCTTACAGTAGTACAGGAATTGCTGTTAGGGCCACTCAGCAGCATCACTTGGGCAGCCTTTGTCCTGGCAACTCAAGATACTTTCATTCTCAGCTTGAAGATGTTATCCTGGAACTTTCTGCCTCTTTTTCTTTTACAGAGAAAAAAGAGAATGTCATGCATGTGCTGCCCCTTCATGGAGGCCACCTGGGATTTTTTGAGGGGTCTGTGCTGTTCCCAGAACCTCTTACCTGGATGGATAAGCTCGTGGTACAGTATGCCAATGCCATCTGCCAGTGGGAGAAGACAAAGCCTCACTGCTCAGATGCTGAGCAGGCTGTGTCTGGCCAGGAGTAATCGACCCAAAGACTCTGGATCACTTCAGTATATCTCTCTGTTTGGGAGCATCTTGTTCCCTCACCTGCTGCTTCAGGTTTCCATTCTCCTTGATATCCTATGGCTGGGGTTTGATCACCATGTGTTTTTTCCAAAATTGAGTTAAAGCAGAGGTTAACATCTGGTCAGAACCTCTTTGGATAGCCAGTCTCGTGGATTTGTAATTTACTGCTCTGCTTGAAGAATTGGGTTGCTGTCTGTAGCTTGTTACAGGGCTACTGAGCTAAAGACTGCTTGCTTTAATATAGCAGAAGTTTCACATGTCGAAATCTCTTTACCTGCTGGTCAAAAACTTGATCTGCAGCATTTGTTTAGGTGTATATGATGGGATAACTGTGGCTCTCTTCTCTCTCTGGGTGCTGTAAAATCCCTGTACCAAGCCACAAGCCAGTGAGTGGTTCAGTCTGTAAGCCACTACAGTGTGGCTTGGAAAAACAGATGCTTGACTGCAAGTGTAGTGTCAGCTTTGCACCATCTCAAGGGAAACCTTTTAGTACCTAGGAATGCACTTGCACAAGTGAGTCACTTTAAAAATATTCAGCTTTTCCATGCTTGAGCTGTGAGTGGATTGGGGTGGCTTTATGCTGCATCTGCAAGTAGAGAAAAGCTGCAGCCTGGTAATGCCAGTTAATGTTTCTGTGTAAACATGTTCTCACTTCAGGACCTGATCAGTCACCTTCTTGTCATTTTGCCTCTTTTTAAATACTGTTACCTTTTCAGTACTGGCTTCTTTGTTTGATCTGGATCTTTTTAAAGCTGGCTCTGGCTTCCAAATGGAAACCCATGATTAAGAATCCGCAGGATTTTTTCTGTGAGCTCAATTTGCTTGAAAGAATATTTTATGGAGAGCTATTGTACTCTCTTAGGGATTAATTGGTGGGGGGTAGGGTGTATTTATTTAGATTTACTCCCCTTATGTCAGGGTAAATAATACCAAAATTCTTCCCATTAGCTTTCAGAGCATCAAGGGGGTTTGAGGCACGTGACTTGCCTTACAGTTGATGTGGAACTGGTGTCCCAGCCCTGTGCAACTGAAATGACATCTTTGCATGGCTGACTACTTCCAGATCTGTGTAATGCTGTAGGATTGCTGGCTCCAGTAAGACACTGGGCTCTTTCTCATTAGAATTTCTTTTCCACAACCAGACATCCCCTTCTAGTTTTAATGTGCAAAGTGAAGTGTGAAAGCTGTTTGCAGGAAAGCTGGCTACTCACCTGTGCTTTTCCCTCAAGTGGCAGCTATGGTCTGTGCCAAAATAGTTATTAAAGGAAAGTTGTCCCATGACAATCTGGAGACTGAAACTAGTGGTATTTTTTTTTTCCTTAGTGTTTATTCTCTCAATATTGTAGGGTCATTAATCCATCCATAGGGTTTCTTTATCACAGTGTCAGTGAAGTTCTTTTCCTATCACAACTTCCCTCATCAGCACTTTATTGCTTCAGCCTTGGTCTGTGTTCCAGGCACTTTAATTTATAGCCTAAGGGTGAAATAAGCTGCAAGTCTTCAGTCTGGTAACAACAAACCTGGGGAACAAGCCTCCTGGACTGCCCTGTCCCTGAACTTCAGTAGGTTGAGTAGGTGGGGTTTAATTTTAATAAAGCAATAATTAACTATTGTAGCAAAGATGCATTGTCATATCAGGAAATTCCTTTCATTTGCCTTAGGCCAAACACCTTGGCCTGTGATCCACGGTGAACTGTGGATATCTGCACATTCTCCTAGTCAGTAAATCTGGGCTCCTTTTTTTCTTCAAAGAGAAGATGAAACTAAGTAAAGCTACAGCAAGATTTGGCTGTGCTTGTGGCTGTTCCTTAAGAACTATTTTAGGGCATCAGTTAGCAAGGATATTCTTAGCTGATGGATATCTTGTCTCTGTGTTGTTATGTTCTTATTCATACTGCATCACTAAAGTATGTCATAAAAGACATTTCAGGTTTTTTTGCTTAAGTAGTATTCATGTAATATTCATTGGGTATGACTTAAATATCTTCTTGCTTCAGCAGAAGTGGAGTGTAAACAACACATGTACACACCAAATAGATACAGTATAAATTTAGGTGTCTAAGTCGACCAAAATGAGGTGAGCAACTGGACAGTTCTCAAAGCAACAGGAGCTGTAGCTTTGTCTAATCAATTAGAGATTTTTCTTTAAACTTGGAGAGCCTTTCTGAGGTGCTCCTACCCCACAACCCAAGCCTTCATACTTCAGAAGTGCCAATGCTGTGGACTTTCTGAAACTCTCCACTACAGAAGTACCATGGGTCTCTGTCTTGCTCCTTTCCCCTGTTTTTGCACTTGAATCTAAAACTGTTCAAATCACTTGTGACTTGACTAAGTCTGGCTTATTTGGGGAAGGACAACTTTTGTTGTGGCTTTTTTTGTGCAAGGTTTCTGGAGCTTGAGGTTCAGCTTATTAAGCCTGTAGGTGGAAGCAGTGTGAAAAAAACCTGTTCTCCATCTCAACAAATTTGATGCTTCTTTCAAAGCAAGACTTGTAGTCAGAATTGCAGCAGTCACTTAGAGGTCTTGGGGAGCTAGGAGAGGAAAGAATTAAGCTGCAGTTCATGTTATCTGAATTACGTATTAAATCTTGCTGCTGACAATGATGGATAAGGATACTTAGTGACACATGAGACTTTGTCCAGTCCTAACCTGAAATACTCCTTTCTCCCAAAATAAGGCTATACTACTCTTGTTATGTTGGCAGGTGGTCTTTATTTGCCCAGTGAACCCAGCCTTAAATGCAGTCTGAATTGTGAAGTCTTTCATCTCTTGTCAAAACACATGAGGCTGCTGAAGTGTGCCCTTGTAGATTGTTGCAGTGTGGTCTGATAGAGCAGTTCAAGATTACAACATGGTGAATCTGACATGTGCTCTGCTTAGTTTCAAACTGGGATTAGAAGAATCATTAGGAGAGCTCTTCCATGGGTAGTCTCATGGTAAACACACCTCCCCATCACTGAATGTAAGTAGCACTTGAGCATGAACCCTGAGGACCCTCTCAATCAGACAGCAAGTTGCAGAACAATTACTCTTTGATGGTTAGGCTGGTCCAACCATCACCTTTGCCATTTTTTTGGAGATACCTGAAGATGGTAAATAAGCAGCTCAGACTTGCTCTGACTGAGCACAAGGAACTTCAGCTTCCACTACAAGAGCTCTGCCAGCATTTTTAATTGTCCCTTTGTTCTAAATCAAGGTGTTTTCAGGTGGGTCTGGCAGTGTTGTAGTTGCACTGTAAAGGCAAACAGTGAACTTCCCTGCAATCCTTTTCCTGAGTGTTTTGCTGCAGTTCCTGTTTATGAATATATGGGTTACAAAGACAGGGCATTAAGTAAAAATGTTGAGAACTATTAACTCCAGTACTGAATTTAGCCAAGCTACCTGTGTGTCATCTGTCCTGGGTCTGTCACAAGTTCCTAGACCACAGCCCTTTGACACGTGGTGCCTTGCCCTTTTCCTCCTCCTCCCTTGACATCAGCATATCTAGAGACTTCAGTAACAGCTCTGTCAGAGCTTTTGGGGCTTTGCTTTTTGGTAAATGAATTTTCAGACACTGAGACACACCAGTGATACACGTGGCACAACCGAGTGCTGACTTAAAGGACCTTTGAGGGCAGCCTACGGCTGGCTGCAGTCAGTTTCCAGGCTGAAAATAACAATGTATATAAGCAGTGGATCACTTTCAACTCTCTGCTCCTTTAGCAGTAGGAATTGAGTCATAGAAGCAGGGTTTGCTTTGCTTAATGTATGACTTGTTATCGTGCAATCCCAAAGTTTTTGTCTATTAACACTCCAGCAGCATAGCTGGAGGTAAATTGCTCAAGTGGCTACATCTCAAAGGAAAGAGCAGAGAGTACCATCTTCAGGACTTAATTGCCAGTTTAGTCACCTGGATTGCTTCCAAGGTTTTCTGGAAATGCTATGCTTGTCTGGAGCTAACTGAAATTCTTCAATCTTTTTTTGTGAGACCAGAGAAGGCCTGAGCCTTGTGCTGCCTGTGTAAGTCACTTGTTGTAAAGAACATCTTGTTTCTGCCTTGAGTCATACTCCACGTGTCCATATCCCCTCTGTGGATTGGTTCATTTGGGAAGGTGCTGGAGCCACAGTGACTCAAAGAGTGTCTCTTCCATGGCTTCTAGGTGAAAAGCAAGCAGCCCTTGGTGTGAGGACTTGATGATATTTCTCCAAGCTTAGAATGCCTCAGAGCAGCACCAGCCCAAAGGAGGGTGCCCTGTTACTGTACCCTCTTCTCACTGGCAGTGACACTGGCCTGGGCTGCCTCAGCTGTCAGGGGAGCTTAGGCACAAGTGCCATCAATGAGTCACAGCAGTTGCCAGCTTTCCATCTGTGCTGGAAAGGTTTCTGGAGTTATCCTGAACACCTGTACAAGGTGGCACAAAGCCCCTTTGCTTTGGTCTGACTGACAAGCTTCCATTGTAATCAAAGTTCTTGCATAACCAGAGAGGAGATACAGAATTTTCTTCTTGGATCTCCACTATAGTTCTGCTGGGATGTTGACCCATCTCATGGTCCCTGCCAATTGGAAAGTCTTAAAAAAAAAAAAAAAAAAAAGCCAAATAAAACCCATTTGTATTTGTTATAACCAAATCCTACTTCTTTGCCCAAGTCAACAACTTTCCAAAGGGGCATATTGTCTCATTGGTACATGATAGCTTGACTGTAATTGCCAGTGACAGATCTCTAGCCATTCTTCTTGAGAAAGCATAACCTCTTTCTCTGAAAGTTCCTAGCCAAAAAGGTGTGTAAAGAGCTTGGGAAGAGGAGACCTGTGCCCTTGTTTTTCTCATGCAGCTGTGTTAGAACAGGCAGAGTGACTTCCAGTGTTCTTGGTGAGCAGTTGACTATGAAAATATTTTCAATTTGGCAAAATTATATTCTGTAACTATCTCTAAATGCTGCCCTAAAGAAGCCTGTATATTGAGACACCCTCCCTGCTGCCATGTTCTGAGTCAGATTCTCTGGAGCTGAGAGCTGCAGGGGAGATGATTTGCAACTAGCAATGCAATTTTTCTATATCTGCTGATGTTTACCTTTAAAATTATATATAAATATATATAAAACTGTCTTTGATTTTTTTCTTTAATTTTTGTTCTTGTGTGGTGTAAAATGGAAGTCATTGCAAAACAAAATGTAATTTTGTTATCTTTGATTCAGTGGGGTTTCTTTATTTAAAAATAAAGGACTTATTGAAGTCAGTGCTACAGCTAGTGCCCGTGTGTGAAGTTCCATATGTTGGCAGAGGCTCTCAGTCTTCCCTGAGGCCCAGCTTGGGGAGCTGGCTGGGGGGAAGGTGATACAAGCACTCCTGGTGCTCAAGCCTTTCCTGGTTGCTTCTTGTCTTGTGGCCAAGAAGAGGTCTTTGATGCCACTCTGGTGGAGAATGGGTGTAGCATCAGCTTAAAAAACCACATCTGCTGTGAAACTACTGAAAAAGAGTTATTTTTGCCACTGGAATAGAACATCAGTTATTTTTCCCTAGGTTGAGAGCAAGTGCATTTCTTAATCTTTCAGCTGCTGGCAGAAAAAACACAAACCAGCATCTCTGGCCAGGACAGTGACATCTTTGAGCCTAGAGCATAGAAAAGCCCTGCAAAAAGCAGTAGTGCAAAAACACTACTCAGCTGACCCTAACAACTCTCCACTATGTGATTTGTTACCTACAGCCCAAGGGAGGAGTTGTGGAGGGTAACTGGGACTGGTGACCTGCTGGGGCAGCTGGACTGGGTGCTCTGTGGGACACAATGGCCTTCATCTGTAATTTACTGGCCACTGTGAATTAGCTGTTTGATCCACTTCAGAACTCCTTCCTGCCCTGGTCAGTCACTCAGCTCCCAGCTCTGCTGTGCTGTTCTGTCTCCCCACCAAAGCAAGCTCCTGGCTGACAATTTGTCACAGGAGTGGTGAGCAGTCACAGGCACCTCCCAAGAGCTGTGACTGTCCCAGTCCAAATCCCAGAGGCAGCAATGTGATACTCCTGTCTGTGTGGATGGGTTTTCCCCCCTTGTTCTGTTTCCACAAGCTGCAATTGCTCTGCCTCCCAGGCAAGCTGTGCTGTTGTGTTTGCACTGGCCTGATGCTTGCAGGGCTGTCACACATGGTTTCCTTGGGATGGCTCCAGGTACAGAAAGGAGCCAAAGGAGGTGAAGTGCCTTTTGCTCTGTCTCTGGACTCTTGCACAAGGTTGGCACGGCCTCAGGCTTTGTGACTCTCCATGCATGGGCTCACCAAGCAGCTGAGGCTGGAGCAAACATCTAACCCCAGACAGGCCCTGTCCTCCCTGCAGCTTCAGAGCCTCTGTCCTGTTTGGTTTGAGCCTGAGCCAGGGCCCTGATGAATGTGGCTCTTGTCAGCACCCTCCACCTCAGCCAGCTTCTGGTCGGGGGGGCTGATCTGGCTGATAAAAAGGACCCGTGTGGAGCTGGGAGAGGGGACAGGACCCACTGTGGGACCAGGCTCAGGGAGAAGAGAACTTTCTCCTGGGCAGAAACCAGGAACTTGTTCCTCTCTGAGCCCTGCTGCTGGCCAAGGGAGGAGATGGTCTAGGAATGGGTGTCCAGTTGGCTCTTTGGAGGAGAGGCCTGGTCCATGAACCAGAACAGACTCCCTTGCTTGGGACAGCTACTTGTGCCTCCCTCCTCCCCACCTGAGCAAGGTGTAATTAGTGTCAGGTGCAGCTTGTTTGCTGCACAGGTACCATCCTTTGCCCTCCATGGTGCCCTTTGGTGGGGCTTCCCTGAATGAGCTCCCTTTCACAATGCAGTGCTAGGAGAAACAACTGTGCTGAGGCTTTTGAAGGATTTAGGAGGGTACATTTTGCTTGTCTTTCAGTTGTTTTGTGATTGAAATCCATCTCCTAGTCTCAATGGCTACTGCAGCTTCTGTTCTCCTCCCTTCCCAAGCAGAAATTAGGCAGAGACAGCTGCCCTTGGGACCTTGGTTGGGTTTTTGTTTGCATCTGCTTTCTCTTTCCTGGTTAGAGCAGATAATGAGGAACTGGGGGCCCCAGAAAGGGACTTGATCTGGAATGCAGGGAGGATGGAGATGGGCAGTTCCTTGGTCCCAGTGCCAAAGTATAGTCAATGATGAGGGGATGGGAGTCTCCTGCCAAAGGCTGGCACTCCTGATCTCCTTAGAACCACCAACACAGCCAGCACCCAAAAAGCTGTGCCCCTGTTCTCACCATGAGGGACTGCAGAGCTCTGCTGTTAAACGTTTTATTTCTCCTTCACTGTAGCCCTCCCTTCCCAGAGCAGACACTCTCCTGTCCTCCCCTAGAAGCTCCAGGAAATGCTGTGGGAGAGGGCTGGTGGCCTCCTTTCTCCTCTGGCTCCAGAGGGAAGGATGCTGTGCCTGGGAGGGACAGCCCTCTGCCTGGAGTGGGGTCAGGAGGAACAGGCGTGGAGCAACACACCCAGGGTGCTACAGCACCAGCAGTCACTCAACCAATGCTACAGGAGGGAGGTGGCTGGGGGCAGAGGGCCACCTCGGGTGCTGTGGTACAGGGGAGGGCAGCAGGCTCCTGCTTTAGAGAGCTGTGTCCTCAGATTCGATGCGAGGCCCAAAGAGCTTCTCTGCAGTTGCTTTGCCATCGTACTTGGGCAGGTTGCCACCAAAGTCTGCTGGCAAGATGTCAGCATCGATCTCCTGGTAGAAGGATTCCAGCTCCTCGCCGTGCACAAAGACCTGGGGGGAGGTGGGAGTGACCTCAGCAGAGGACCAGGGCAGCTCCTCCCAGCTGCTGTTTCACCCAAGGACCTGCCTTTGCCTGCAGGTCCCTTTGCCACACTCACCCTCTCCAGCAGTTTGCTCTTCAGGAAGGGTTTGACCACGTTGTAGGTGGTGGTGAAGTACCAAGGCTGGTGGATGAAGTGGACGGCCTTGAACCGTGCTGGGAAGGAGTCCTAGGATCCCAAACCCAGACACAGATGGTTACAGATGATGCTGTCCACCCAATTCTGAGCAGGCAGCAATGCATACACCAGCACTGTCACGGCTCTCCTTGCTCCATGTCCCCTTCTTTATTTGATGGCCCTTTTCTGTTCTGACCCAGAGGATCAACTGTCTTGGCCTCAGAGTACCAGGGAGCTGAAGAACCTCCCAGACAGCTCACTGCTCCCACCCCATGAGAAGGACCTTCCCTGGGAAGAGCCGAGTGTCTTTGGCATTTGATCATTTGATCCAAGGGCAGAAATCCTGGAGTGCCTGGGAGTCTCCATCCAGCCTGGACCAGACTGGGCTGAGAGGCTCATGAGGAAAGACCTCCAGGCCATGCCCTAGGATGCTGCAAGGAGTGGTAGTACTGCTTCTGGTCAGGCATTCGAGAAGGCAGGGAGATGGGGTGGGGAAAATTTTGCAGAGTTAAGCCAATTAGCTGGCAAGGCAGGGAGAGGGTGATGGGGAACAGCCTCTCCACGATGCTTTCTCATTGTTCTAGCACGGTGGCCATCCCAAACCCTGCTAGCCCTGCAGCCTCCCTGCTCTGACCTCCCTGCTTCCCCAGGGTCCCCTCTGCCACCGCTGGGTGCAGACTTTGCCACCTCACCTGCAGCATGTCCACCATCTTCTTGAGCTCGGAGGGTTTGATCCCTGATGCCTGCTGCATGGTGAAGCCCTTGAAGTTCTCAATGATGCAGAACCCATTGATCTGGGTCTCTTCGTTCTCCAGCAGCTTCTCCAAGATAATACAATAGGCACGGAGGATCTAATGGAGAGGAGAGGCAGCAGGGTCTTGTATGAGGTCTCACCTCCCATAGACCCTAGGGGGTACTCAGGAAGAGTCCCACGGAGTGTGATCCAGGGCCTGTTGGACTCCAGCCTGCTTGTCACAGCCAGCCCCCAGATTTCACAGCACGGAGAGGTTGACCACATTCTTTTCAAGTCATGAGCATAAGATTTGTATCAGTGATACAATGAGACAAGATTCAGAGCTAAGCAGAAAAGGAAACTGGGAGAAGATTTGAGTTAGGTGCCTGAAGACCTCTGCCAAGAAGCCCTTGCCATGCCCTAGGTTTCAGTTTCCTCCTCTGCCCTTGATTTAATGGTGCGGTGCCTTTCCTCAGCCCACGTTACATGGGCTGGGGGATGCACATCCTGAACTTGGCATGCATCTTGCACTGCATCCTTTGGGGTGCACCATGCTCTCCCAGGCTCCCTCAAAGGATAAATTCAAAGGGCTGCAGATTTACTTCCACCTGTATGGCTGGATGCAGGTGTGTGTGCGTGCGAGCATGCCGTGCTCAGGCGCGCCAAGCGGGACAAGCCCAAACGCAGGACCACTGCTGGGGGAGCAAGCTCTGAGTTGGGCTCACCTCATCAAAGGTGATCTCCTCATAATCCCAGTTCTCAATGTTGAAGAGCATCACCACCCGGCCGTACTTGTCCCTGCTGGCCAGGATGCCGGGGTAGCCGGCCTCGATGGTGCTGCGCACGGCCTCGGGGCTCAGGTTGTCAAACAGCTCGGGGTACTGCTGGCGGAAGTTCACATAGCCTGGAGAGACAAAAATTGGGAAAACTGGCTGCTTGCCCAGCCTCAGGAAGCTGGGGGAGCTGCCAGAGACGGGAGGGGCTGGTGATGGTGAGATGTCAGTGCTGAGCCCGAAAGCTGTGGGAAGCTCTGCCTGTGGCCCACATGGGTCAGGTCTCCTCCAGCAAAGGGGAAAAAGAAGCTCAGCAGCAGATCAGCCCCAGCATGCTTGGTGTTATCCCTCCCCTTGCCAGGAGCCCCCCACACTTGCCAGGAGCCTCTCCAACACCTCTGTAGAGGCGATAAAGTAATTTCTAAACAAGTAGATAAAGTAATTTCCCCCCTCATTTCCCTTCTCCCCTCCCTGCCTGTTAGATGAAAACCCCCATCTGCCCTCTCTTGTCACCCTGCAGGCACAAAGTAAGGAATTTATCCTGGGAAAATGCAGGCTAACAAAACAGCTCGTCTGAGAGCCAGCACTGATAATTACAACTCATTATCCCCTTAGCTGACACAAAGAAGAGCAGAGCTGGAGCCAGGGAAGTTCCAGTCAGCAGCCACCCTCTGGGCTGTCCTTCTGCTCCCCCTCCATCCCTATGGGTCACTCCCAGTGTGAGGAGAGGGTGTCACAAGCACCCCAACCTGTCCTCAGACCTAGAGGTGCCCCAGGGGTGCAGAGCCCCTCAGGCACCATGCACAGAAGCATCGGGAGGGTGCAGAACTGGCTCCTTACAGAGGTACAGAGCGGGGAGTGTAGGGCATGTACAGGCCATGGGGATGCAGCCCAAGCCAGCTGGGTTTGCTGCACGAATGAAACCATCACCAAATGTGAGAGTTTTTTCCATTTTGTTTAAGTAAATTTGCAAGGAATGGGACTGTCCTGGTGTTGCAAGATGCCTGGTGTCACCCTCTTTTATTTCCTTCCCTATCCCAACTCCTTCCAAGCCCCTCAGCCCTGATTTTTTATATTTATCCCCTCTCTTCAAACCCTGACTTTTTCTATTTACCCCCTCTCTTCATTCCCTTCCCGTGTCAGGGTCCTGCTCTGCCAGCACAGCCCAGTCTGGGCTAGGAGGCACCAGCACGGGACTGGGAGCTGCTGGGGGATGTGTGCCCTCATCCTCGGCCAGCACCACAGCCCAGGACCCCTCCCCACCTTTCAGCAGGTCATAGGCTCTGTGGACATCGAACTTGCGAGCACGGATGAAGCGGAGCAAGAAGGAGTCGTCCCTCTCCTGCACCTTCTCGGCCACCTTCTGGCAAACGTCCTCGCCGCCCGCCCGCTCCTGCACCAGCTCCCGCAGCGCCTTCACCGCCACCTCCCTCTTCTCCTCCGTCTCGTTCAGCTCATCCTTTGCCTGGGGGGAGCAGAGAGGGGACCCGCTGATGCCACTCACACATTCTAAAGCACCCCGGGGGTCGTGGGGGCACCCAAACGCTGGGGGAGGACAGTAAAGCTCCTTGCGGCATCCCAGCATCGGGAGGGCAGGGTCACTCGATCCCCAGCCGGGGGACATTTTGGTAAGTGCATCCCCCCCAGAGCAGGAGTCAGTCGGGAGTCTCCTGTGGCCCCTGAGGAGCAGCAGCCTCGGGCTGCACCTGCCCCCCGTTCCCCAGAGCCGCCTCACCTTCTGCAGGGTGTGTGGGGGGATCTTCTCGCACCTCCCAAAGACGGGGCCGTGGTCCTTGGTGGTGAGGCGCTCCAGCTTGGAGCGCAGCGCCTGCTCCTCCTCCGACACGATCCGGAACGTGCCCGTCTGGGGGGAGGAGAGGATGTGGGGGCTCCCCAGACAGCCCCCCAGCTCCCTGCCCCACTGCACGTCTCCTTGGGAGCTACGGGAAGGGGAGAGGCTCCACACATGCGCCCAAGGGGGTGCAGTGGGACGGGGATGGACTGTGTGCTGCTTGGACTAAGGTGCACCCAGTGCACCCCATCCCAGCACTGCAGGGAGGGCATGCTCAGAGCCCAGAGGATGGGGCAGCGTGGGGACAGTACTCACAACTGCAGACATGTTGTCCTCTGTCTTCTGTCGGCAGCAGGACACTGGCAGAGGGAAGGAGGAATCAGCATGGATCCAAATGGTCTCCACGTCCTCCCTTATGCCCCGTTCCCTGACATCTTGCACAGATGGGGACAGAAGTGGGTGTCCAGAGGACGCCCCCAACCCTCCTCAGCTCCATCACCTACTGCCTGCATCTCTGCCTGCCCAAGGAGGCTGAGCAGCCTGGAGAAACACCAGGGATGTTTGCAAAAGCAGCTTAAAAATCTGTGTCTTGATCATCTGATACCTTCATGTGTTTTTCTCACTCTGCCTTTCCTCTTTGGGCTGGGGGCATCTCAGCCTGCGCTCACCCAGATGGTCCCAGACCACCTTCACATTGGCAGAGGCAAGCATCCAACTTTGGCCAGGCACCCAGCTCATCCTTTTATTTCTGCTACCAAAATAAATAATATTACCAAAATAAATACTCATCCCCAAAGTATTTCCCAAACTCTCAAGTCTCACTGCTCCACCAACTGCAAGGCTGGACTATAAATCTCTCAGCACCTTTCCAACGAAGTCTGGGTGAAACACCTTGTTCCCATCCATGAGGAGGAGGAGGGCTGCCTTCATCCTGCCTCCAGCATCTACCCCTGCCTGGCTGTAGCACCAGCTCCAAGCCCAGGCTGTGTGAGGGATGCTTGGCTCCAGCTCAACCATTTCCCAGGGGCATCCTCTTTCCCTCCACTTCCTGGGAAAGGGATAGGCATCAAAACCAATTCAAGCTCTGGAGGTGCCAGGTCGTGTGAGGGCTGGATGATGGTCTTCAATGCAGTTCTTTCAGCTTAAAAATGTCCTGGATACTCACCAGGAAGAGGAAAAGCTGGACTGTCCTCGGCAGGTCAGTGCACAGAGCTGAGGTGGAAGCAGGGATGGCGAGGCCGGAGTGGAGCAGCAAGGAAGCCGGGCGAAAGCTTTGTAGAGTCACCGGGCTGGGATTAGACAGTCACAAGGCATCAACTCACTGCAGCTTTGTAATTAAGTCAGCCCAGCCCAGGAAAGAAACCCCATTAAAACATTACAAAAGGCAGCTGAGGAGAGGGAAGGAGGGAGCTGGGGCTCCACTGCCAGCCGGAGCGTGCGTGGAGAGGCGGGCTGGATGCCGGACCCGATTAACAAAGTATAAAAGCTCCTTGTTGTGTAACTCGCTCATTAGCACGGGGCAGGGGCAGAGGCAGGTGGTGGGCAGCCTGCCATCCCGGCCTGCTCCCCGGGGTGAGCAGGACGGGTCTCTTCTCCAGCTTCTGCCCCAAAAACCCTGGCAAGATCCTGCTGTGAATTCGGCCATGTGGGCAGGGCTGGCTGCAGGGATGGCTCTGTGGCAGAGCATGCTCCTGGGGCTCTCCAATTCCTCCCCTATGAGGCCTCCCAACCCAGCATCTGTACAAGGCCCCTTTCAGCTTAAAAAAAAAAAGAAGACAGGGGCAAAATTTCTACAATGCCCTCAAGTGATGATTGACTGCTCAGAGCTCTGGGAACTGGAACCCATTCCACCCCCAGGGAGATGCCACAGACTCATAAGGGAGGGGAACCCTGGGATGTAGGAGAAACCAAGGTCAGTCCACATGTGGGTGCAGCAGGATGGCAAAATGGGTTTTCTGGGATGCCCCAGAATGCTGAAGCTACATAGGGCAGGAGAGCCCTTGCAGCCTTAATTCTTTGGGTCAAGGGTTGTTGGAGCTGAGTGAAGATGTGGAGAGGATGGAGCTGTGCTCTAGCCCAGGAGAGGAGCTTGGCCAGGCTCTTACCATGATGGGGATTTTGGGGAGGTGGCAAGGCTGGGCTAAGCACCAGAGTAGGGCTGAAGGGGCTTACACAAGGCATGTTTTGTAATGCCTCTGGGATTTACGGATTTGGTTTCCACACAGGGCTGTCCTGCAAGCGGAGCTGAGACCCCAATAAGGGAGGGAGGAGGAGGAAGGCACGAGACTCCAGATGAAAGGCTGGGGTGCTGCTAAAGGCAAATTCGGACCTGTGCCAAAACCCTGAGCAATGCCACTGTGGCCTGAGGCACTGTGCACTGCTCTTCAGAGGAGACCCCCAACCCTCCCATCCCCTTCCCACACCAGCCCTGGTGCAAGACTCAGCTCCCTCCTACAGCTCACTGGACCTTTGTGTCCTTTTGCTCAGCACAAAATAGTGCATAACAGGGGTGCATCATCAGCATGGGGTTTCCCAAATAGACCCAACAATGCTCTATTGGGGTGCCAGAGAGAACCTGTGATCCCTGGGGCACCTGGGCATCCTGGCCAGCACCGTCATCACAGATGAAACAGTTTTGCAGACACATGTACAACCCCGGGCATCAGGAAGCGAGTGTTCCGTCCTGGGTAAACGGGTCTCAAGGGGAATCACCCTGATGGACTGTGTGCACTCAGAGCCCTGAGTGCATCTCTCTTCCAGGCCCGGCTATCTCCCTGCCCACAGCCCCGTGCTCCCCTCGCTCAGCAGCATCAGCTCCCGCTCCACGTGAGCACAGGGCTTGCGAAAGCTCCCACGCTGCGCTGGCACCGGATCCTTTGGCCAAATCCCGCTGCTTAAAGGCGGGCTACACCTCCTGGTACGCTAAAGGACATACCCCGCATGTCCCCCGGAATTAAGGGTTTACTCGAATGTATCGGGTGGCACTCGCTGCCGATGGGGGGTGGCCCTGAATGGGCACTTTGTGCCAAGCGCCGCGGTAGCCCCGGCCGTGTGCCGCCCCCCCAGTAACCCTTCCACCGCGCAGCCCCCCCGCCGCCCGGAGAGGCCGTGGGGTTTCCCTCACTGGAGATACTCCAGCACCATCGGGCTGCAGTCCTGTGCCAGGTGCTCTAGGTGCTCTAGGCAGGCCGGACCAGGTGACATGCCGCGGTCCCTTCCAGCCGGACCCCTCCGCGACTCAGCGACACTGCCCCGCACGCTGCCGGCCCCCGCGGGACTCGAACCCGCGGCCCCG
>VZRH01003307.1:0-35422 GCA_013397555.1 Urocynchramus pylzowi | reverse complement strand
GGTGCAGCCCTGGGCACGGGTGCAGCCCTGGGCACGGTGCAGCCCTGGGCACGGGTGCAACCCGGGCTCAGCAGCACAGGGAAGTGTCGCTTTTGGAAGAAAGCCGCTCGTCAGGGCTGTCACGGGGAAGCACGACATCCGGGGAGATAGCAAACTGGAGTTGTGCTGAGCCCGTGGTAAGTGCGATTTACTTTGGAGAGCCCTTAGGTACCTTGCCGTGGCGCTGAGCTGGCCAGATGAGAGCTAAGTGCCAAGCTGGTTCTCCTGGAAGTTTTGACACTTCCTGATCTCCGGCTGCAGGCTGAGTGAACCACAGCATCTGCTATCAGGGTGGCCGACTATTTTATCCAAGTATCTCGTTTCCTGTTCTCCGGGGGTTTTTATTTATTTTGTCAGATAGGTAAAATAGGAAGTTGCAGCCAGGTGACTGTTTATCCCTGCTGATTTCCTGTAGTTTTGCAACATTACTTGCATAACTTTTCTCCCCATTCTTTTGTCTCTCTGTTTGCTTGCTGTAAGGGTCCCCCTGTTCCCAGAGAAGCGGTGTTCTCAGGAGACTCCAGGTTTACAAGCACTGCGTCCCACTAGTGGAGTCAGGGGACCTGCATTTGGGCAAGGTGTCTGAAATCATAGGACTGCTGATGCTGGAGGTAAAGCTCCTTTGGGCTGGCTTTCCTGGGCTCTGCTGAGTATAATTTAATATGTAAACTGAGACACTTCACTAAGCCACTGAGGGAAATAAGTCGTATCCTTTCCATGGATCTTCCCTAGACTGAATTGGTGTTGGAGTTGGCTCTGTGTGTGAACTTGATTATCATTAGATATTTAATCTTAGGCTCAAAACTCTAAACCTATAATCACATAATCTTGATTTATTGCTCTGTTCTGTAAAGAACAGTACAAAACAGAGATCTCAGGGCTGAATTTTCCTTTAAAGGGAGCATTCCCTGTAAGCAATTCTGCCTTCTGCTGGGTTTTGGTGATAGTTTGGATGTGTATGTGGAATTCTGTGTACTGCCTCAGGCTCTCTGCTGTTGTATGTTCTCCCAGGCCCGCCAGCTGCCAGGCCACGCGTTAGCAGAGCTTGCCAGCCTGTTTGTGGAAGTCATTAAAGGGGGCAGCCTGACCAATGGAAAATCCTTGGAGCTGTTTTCCACTGTTCTAACCGCACTGGCCAATTCCAAGGAGAACCTGGCTTATGGGAAAGGTAACCCCTATCATCTCCTTCTCTGCAGCTTCTCCTCCCTTCCTCTGGAATCAACTCCTAAGACTTTTGCTTTTTCAGGTGAACTGAATGGGGAAGAGTTTAAGAAACAGCTGATAAATACCCTCTGCTCCAGCAAGTACGTATGTCTGGCAGGTCTTGGTTACGTGGCAAAACATTGTGTTTCACATTGTGCTTGGAAAAAGGCATCACCATGGGCTGTGTGTCCTGTCATCCTTGAATCTGTGCCCTCTGTGACAGTGCTTTCTCTAGCTGGGAAAGCAAGGGAGCAGCCTGTTCCCAGATCTTGTGAGACTGGTTGCATGAACTGGTCTCAGGAAGTGCTTGATTTTATTCCTTTTCTGGCATTTGTTATTAAAGGGGCTGGGGCCGTTCAGAACTATGGAAATGTGGGTAGCTAGATTGGTGCTGATGATTCCTGATGGAAATCTGGCTCCTAATTTTAGTATCAGAATATAACAGGGAAGTGGTGACATTGAGTAATTGTGTAGGAGGGGAGAGCTAAATGATAGTCCAGCTTGCTCTCAATCTTCCAACATATCTTTGTTTTACCAGGTGGGATCCTCGGTGTGTAATCCATCTTGCCAACATGTTCAGGTAATTCTTTTTCTCTTCAGCATTGACTTGTGCCATGGTTCTGTCTGTGTCCTATTTCCTAAGCAGTTGGGGCCAGTACAAATAGGAGGTCTGACCATACCAGGCAAAACACCATGGATGGTTGGTCAGTGAGCATCCACACCAGATCCATTTGGATGCAAAACACATCTGGGCATGGCATCATGGTTTTTATTTTATGTGTGAGTGAACCTTGGCAAATAAATTTATTTAAAAAAAAAATCTTTGATTCAACAGGGATATTCCACTATCAGGAGAGGAGCTGCAGTTTGTGGTGGAAAAGGTCCTTAGGATGTTCTCCAAATTAGACCTGCAGGAAATTCCCCCTCTGGTCTATCAGCTGCTGCTGCTTTCTGCAAAGGTAAAAGCTCATGGGAGCTGAATTTCCCCCAGGTTTAGTCCAACAGAAAAAAACCATCCAGAGTGATCTGTAGTCTGGATTTTGGCAGGGATTCTGATTGTTCCCAAACCACTCTGTAGGGACACAACAGAACACCAGTAGGTTTTGTTTCCTCTAACTGTCTCTAGCCTGAAGAAGCTGGCTGCTCAGAGAAAGATGGGATCTTGGTCTTCCTTGTGGGAAAAGAAGCAAACCTTTGGGAAATAAGGGATGAGCACAGACCTAGCAGATGACAGAGAGGATTGGGTTTTCTCAGTGTGGTTTTGCTCACTCTCTGTGACCTGCATGCTACAATAATAGCTCAGGCACTATGATTGTCTACTGGGCTGTAGTCTGACTTGTACTAGGAATGTGTCATCTCCTGTGCTCTTCTCCAGAGCAGAGACTGCCAGGGACATCTCTGCCCTTTGACAGGGTGATCTGGCTCTTTTCCTTGCTTCATTTGTGACCAAGTCAATGCCAAAATGATCCAAAGACAAATTATATGTGTGTTATAGAGGGTCATTTGGGTCTACTGGCCAAAATGTATTGTTAGATTTAAGATTAAGAATTTGAAAGCCTTCCCAATTGATTAAAACATAAAGGATCCTTTCTAATTAATAACAACTTAAAAAAAAAAAAAAAAAAGACAATCAGAACATCTGAGAGCTTGAGTTTCTTCCAGCTATTCGATAATGCAGTCAAAAGAAATAAGTGCAGTCAAAAGAAATATGAAAACTTCAAATCTGGAAATAAGCCATACAGGAGTGCTCACCTGCCTTAGCAATTTATGGAGGGAAATGAAGGATACCCTGAGATTTTTGACAGCTGTGGGAATTGAGTGTTGTTCTCTGGGATACTGCAGACCCTGCAATGGCTTAATGTAATGTCCTGCCTTGCAGGGCAGTAAGAAGACTGTTTTGGAAGGAATCATCAGTTTTTTCAATCAGCTGGATAAGAGACAGAAGGAAGAACAGAGGGTTCCAGAGTAAGTTCTTGCTCTGTCAGCCCCTTTTTTTACAGCCTGTGTATTTGTAGTCACACTGCTCCTGCCCAGGGCTCCTTGAATTTGAACACTTAAACCTTGTATAAGAAAATCCTTCTAGATCCATAAGGAATGATTTCTGGCTTTGGATGGCTTGTTATTTTCTGGTAAAACTTACAGGTCAGTGGACCTTGAGGTGGCCACAATGCCCCTGGACCAGCTCCGCCACGTGGAAGGCACCGTTATTCTCCACATTGTTTCTGTCATCAACCTGGACCAGGACCTGGGTGAGGAGCTAATTAGACATCTGAAGGTATGGCAAAGATGGAGCAGCCACTGTTCTTGAAGATACTGAAGCAGGGTTTAAAAGCTTAATTTATTATCTGGACAAGGGATTTAATAATTTTTATGATTGCAGTCATCTTTTCTTTAGCGAGTGCTGTGATATGTTTGAAGAGACATGTGCCTGATGGCTTCCTGAATTTCCAGGGTGTTTCAGTAAAGACAACAAGTTTTCTCACTGCTCCTTGCTGTTTCCTAGACTGAGCAACAGAAGGACCCTGGTAGAGCCCTGTGTCCCTTCAGCGTGGCTCTTCTGCTGTCAGTTGCTGTAAAACACAGACTGCAAGAGCAGGTATGTGCTTGATAAGCTTGCAGAGAGCTTCCATGGGGATGCACTCTGCACTCCCTGTAAAGGAAAGGAAGCATGGTTAGGTCAGAGTCCCATCAGAATTAGGCTTAAAATGGTTTCAGGATGCTCGTGGGTAGGCAATTAGATCATTGGTATGCTGTACTTTACAGAACACTGTAAAAGACCCCAGAGCAATATCACAATTTTCCAGAGTAGTGATTCCTGTGGGTTGTTATTGTAGGATGAGAAGAAAAGCAGTCTATTTTTCTAATGTTTTGGCTCTGTGGTGGCCACATGAAGAGCATCTGGCAGCTGGTCACCCTCCTTGAGGCACTTAATGAGACTGGTGTATTTGTCCTTACAAAGAAGTGAGTTAAGATTTTTGGCAGGCTGCAGTGGAACTTGTGTCTGGCTGGTGCTCTTACTGGAACATACCCAAGATTATACAGGTCCCATTTCAAAGATCATTTCCTCACACATAATGATTTTATGTTCCAGATATTTGATTTCTTGAAAACATCAATCACAAGAAGCTGCAAGGACCTGCAGTTCCTTCAGGCCTCCAAGTTCCTGCAGGATTTGTTTCCTCAACAGTATGACATAACTGCCGTCATTCTGGAAGTGGTGAAAAATAGGTGAGTTGCTGCCACGTGCTGCAGAACATTCAATGGGCTTTAGAAGTGGGGAGAGTTTCAGCTTTGTTAAAACACTCTGGGATGCTAAATACTTTTGACCATGTGCTGGCAGGGATCAGTGTCAAAATCCAAAGGTTTTATCCCAGTATTATACTAGCGAATTAAAAAAAAAAAAACCAAACAAAAAAAACAACAACATGAGGCTGTATAAATCTGCTCCTTCTACCTCAAATCTCAGGGTCTGGTGGTACAAAGGACTAAACTGATCAGGGCCTAATCTGCAGTGTGAGTCATGCTGCTGGCTGTAGTTTATGTTCTGATCAAGGGATGAGGAGTAGGTTCACTGTTTAATCTGGTTCACTGGTTAGTCCTTTAAACACCCTGTGGGATAGCTCTGGTCTGTCACCAGTTGTCCTTTAGTTTGATGGGAGGCATTCCTCTTCTCTTTTTCTCCAACTTGAAGATCTTGACATCAGTAGGGTACTCTTGCATCCCAACTGTAGCCTGCTGTTATGTTCAGGTCAGACCTGAGGGCACATCGTTCCCTTTGGGCTGGAAAGGAGTTCTGATGGAGAACCAGGGCTGCAGAGATGTGCTGAGCACCTGTCCCTCAGCCTAAGGACAGTCACAGGGTTGTGAGGGCTGTCATCTTCCCTGCTGTCATCAAGTGTCTCTAACTGCTGCTTTGGACCCTGGAATGACTGCAGAAGATTTTACCTCAGCTCTAATCCAAACTTTCCTATGACTAAGTTGTTTCTTTCCTCATCTATTTAATGTTTTCCTCAGTGCATTTGGTTGGGACCATGTTACTCAGGGCCTGGTGGATCTTGGCTTCAGCCTAATGGAATCCTATGAACCAAAAAAGCCCTTTGGAGGAAAAGCTGCTGATAACAGTTATGGCCTGTCAAAACTGCCAGCCCAGCAGGCTTGCGGACTGGGAGCAAGTATCCTGCTGGAAACCTTTAAGGTAATGTAGGTTTTTGAGAAGTTTTTTTTGGTGGGGGGAGAACAACTGTGTTCTTATTCTATCCTGGTAAACGGTGTCAAAACCTTGCCTGCTATATCCATTGTGAGTGTTTTGCAAACAATACTAGATTTTGTCTCCTATTTGACCCTTTCCAGCTGGAAGAGGCCATCCTCATGAAGATCTAATTCTAATCTGTTCCAGCTATCATGATACTTGTGTAATCCCCATTACAGTTTCCAAGAAACTGCAGAGGTAGAGAAGGTAGAGAAATACAGAGATACAAATAAAATCTGACAAGGTGGGATTGAAACCCATTCATCTTCACCAAATTGGTAAATTTTCATCCCCTAGATGATTGGAACTGTTGTGTTCTGAGTGTACTGTGTGTGCCTTGATGTGCTGGTTCTGATTGTGCTGGGATGAAATCTGAATCAATCTGTGTGGATTTAGCTGAAAGGGGGACTTCTGGTGACCATCCTCGCTTACCTGTCAGATCTGGGTTTGCTTTGTACTGTACAATGCCTGTGCTGTGAAGTACAGGAATATCTTAAAGGTTTTGATTTTTATTTGTTGTTCTTCCTCATTCAGGTTCATGAGCCCATCAGAAGTGATATTCTTGAGCAGGTTCTGAACAGAGTCCTCACAAAAGCAGCGTCTCCTGTCAGCCACTTCATAGGTAACAGAAAAGAGAGGGAAGTGTGCTCTGCTCTGTGGACAGTCACAACACAGCTCCTCAAAACACATTATAGAATCACAGAATTGGGTTTGGGTTGGATGGGACCTTTGAAGGTCATCTAGTCCACTGCCTTGTAAGGAGCATGGAGATCTTCCATGAGACAGGGTTGCTCAGAGCCTCATCCAACCTGACCTTCAATGTTTCCAGGGATGGGGCATTCACCACCTCTCTGGGCAACCTGTACCAGTGTTTCATCACCCTCATTGTAAAAAAATTCTTCTTTATATCCACTTTGAATCCACCTTCTTTTAGTTTAAAACTATTAGCCCTATTCTTATCACAAGAGCTACTGATAAAAAGTCTGTCCCCATCTTATAAACCCCATTTGAGTACCAAAAGGCTACAACAAGGTGTCCCCAAAGTTGGCTTCTCCAGGCTGACCAACCCCAACTCTCAGCCCATCTCAATAGCAGAGGTGCTTCAGCCCTCTGAGCATTTTTGTGCCCCTCTGGACCTGCTCCAACAGGTCTCTGTCCTGCGTGTGCTGAAGACCCCAGAGCTGGACACAGTACTCCAAGGGGATTCTCACCAAAGCAGAGTAGAGGGGGAAAATTCCCTCCTTCAACCTGCTGGCCAAGCTGCCTTTGATGTAGCCCAGGATGTGATTTGGTTTCTGTAGCACCTGCTGAAGTGACCTGAAGCCAGGAAAATCAGTTGTTCTTTCTCCTCTGACTGAGGTATCAGCTGCATCAGATTGCCTTGTATTCATCACAGGTGAAAAATATGTTTGCAGGCAGTTGCCATGGAACAGCTGACGCACAGAAAACCAGAATCATCAGTCAGTTGCCTGTTCCATGTTCCCTTGCCTTCTCCTCGTCCTTGGGCTTGAGAGCCACTGAGGCTGCTGGGATGTCAGTGCTGCAGCCTCTTCCCTTGCATCTCAGTGCCCTCTGGTGGGGTGAGGCCCTTCAGCTGGGCTGGGAGCATTTTTAGTGCTTGGTGTCTGCAGTAGACTCAGTTTGTCGCTGCTCATTTTATCATGACCTCTCTGTTTCATGGAAGGTCTTTGATTAGTCTGTAATTGTTAGCTCTACAGACATCTTCTGCTCAGGCTTTTCTGGCCCCTTGGCATCAGCTGTTCTTTTTGTCCTTTTATTTTTCAGACTTGCTGTCCAATATTGTTGTGTCTGCTCCTCTCGTGCTTCAGACTTCATCTTCCAAAGTCACAGAGACCTTTGACAATTTGTCCTTTCTGCCCATTGACACAGTGCAAGGGCTTCTCCGGGCAGTACAGGTAAAGCTTTGCATTTCTCTGTGGGTCTCCTTGCTACTTTAGTTCCAGTGACAGCTCTGGGCCACAATTACATGCATGATCTGATAACCCTCCTCATGAAATAAGCCTTCATCCTCTGCTGTGGGTTGTTTGGTGTAGCATGGAACTGTTCTTCAAGCATGGATTTGCACGTGCCCTCTAGCAAAAAGCATATGGTGTGGTCTGGCACAGGACCAAAACTGCTCTGTGCTGACCTTTCATCTGGAAGATGCCCAGATGCTGCACCCTGTAGAAAACTAAGTCTACAGTGCTTAGTTGAACAGCTGTAGCTGTCACGTTGATTTTCCTCCTTCCAAGCTCCATGTCAGTGTTCCTCTTTGCCTGGGCTGAGATACTGCCCTGGTGTTTTAACTTTTACCTGCTTTGTCCAACCTGGGGATAACAGTTATTTTCCTAAGCCCTTGCACTGTGTCCTCACTAACCTGCTAAGATGTCTCACTGCCACAGCTCTATGGGTTTTCTTGTCTATTTTAAAATGTTTTGGTCTTCCTACTGTACTGATGACAGTACTGGAAATGCAGGGCCAGATGGGCCTGAGGAAGATGAGCTCATATGCCCCAAGGGCTTGGCATGCCTTAGTGCTTTTCTCTCCAAAGGTTATTTTCCTTTCCAGCCTCTGCTAAAAGTCAGCATGTCAGTGAGGGACTCCCTGATACTTGTTCTCCAAAAAGCTATCTTTTCCAGGTAAGCTGGGGAGAGGATTCTTTGAAAAAATTTCTACAATTTATTTATGGTTTCGGAGCAGAAGTATATTTTTTATTTTGGGCTAAGTATCTTCTTACAGTGTTCTTCCTATAACTGGATAGTGACATCTCCTGTTCCTTTAGTGTGGAATTGTGGTACAGTCACAGCTTCACTGAACTGAGACACAAATCCCAACCCCCATCTGAATGAATGGGCTTTGCAAGATCAGAAAGCTGCTGGGAACTCCAAATACATAGGCAAAATTAAAACCAATTCCAACATGTGTCTAGCACAGCTGAATACATCCAGGGAGGGTCTGGAAGGAACCACTGGTCAGAATGCTGAGCTGCCACATTCCCTCTGATCTCTTACAAGGTGTTGTCTTGGTCATGCTTTGAGCAAACCCTCCTGCTGTGATTGTAGACTGGATTTTGTTGGCTGCCTGGTTATGAATATAGAATTCAAAATTTAAGATTATTTTTAAAGCAAGGGACTTGGTCTTGGAAAAGACTTGGCGTTTCTGTGAGTAAAGCAAAACACCAGGTTTTTATTAGGAATTTTCCAACTCTGAGGTCTGTGACACACTCCCAGCTTTCAGGGGATATTTTATACTTGGGTTTTGGCCTGGGCTCTCCCTGAGTGTGAGCACTGTGAGGACAGAAAGGAGATTGAATATTGTGAGAGTGTAGAGCAGGGGAGTTTCCAGCAAACTGCCCAGCTCTTGACTGTTTGGGACTGTACTGCCCTTTTGGGAAATACAGTTGTACAAGGCCCAGTCACTCTGTATTTGTGGCCTTTTTTTCATTGCTGAGTTGACATTTTATGTGCTTCTGGGCTTCTTGCTTCCATGTTTCCTTACATAACCCTCTTTCCTGTCCCAATTCCCAGGCAGCTCGATGCTCGTAAAGCTGCGGTCGCTGGCTTTTTGCTCCTGTTAAGAAATTTTAAGGTTCTGGGCAGCTTGTCCTCTTCCCAGTGCAGCCAGGCCATTGGTGCCACTCAGGTGAGTGCTGTTCTGCAGTCCCTGTGTGTCCATGTGGGACAGTCTGGTGTCTAAAATGCACTATTTGAAACAACTCAAAAGGGAAGTGTTCCACCAGAATGGAAATACAGCTTTAGTAGGGATTAGTCCTGGAAATCCAGCAAGGATTTCCTTCCTCTAAGGAAGGCTTTAAGTAGTGCAATGTACAAAGAGAAGCTGGCCTAGAGATGTTGCTTCTCAGAGTCATTCTCTCTCACAGCACCAGAGCTCTGGGGAGCATTCCCACTGCTCCATGACAATGATGAGGAGCCTGGCAGCACAAGGACTATCTCAGTGATTGTTCAGGGGCCAGATCCTTACCACCTTGCTCCTGTGTTGTGATATTGTAACCAGTATAACGTGACTAATGTTCCTTCTCAGGTCCAGGCAGATGTTCATGCCTGCTATAATTCTGCAGCTAATGAGGCCTTCTGCCTAGAAATCCTGGGCAGCCTGAGGCGATGTTTGAGCCAGCAAGCAGACGTTCGACTCATGTTATATGAGGTAAACATGGTTTCTTCTGTCTCTTAAACAGCCACAGGCTCTTCTGTGGTCTGGTTCTTCTCTAGCCTCAGGTAAATAACAATCATGCTATTGTGAAAAACAGCCTTTCAGCTCGGTTTTGTTCTTCATGGGACATGTGTAACATGTTTTCACTCCTTCTGTTGCTGTTTTTTTTTTGACCCTTATAAACCCAAAGACGTGTTGATGTATCTTCTTCAGCTCATGCATTGTTTAAGAGCAAAAATATGTCAAAGTCTGTCCTGCTGTGGTAGGGCCTAGGGAATGAGAAGGATGTTTGATACCCTGTGAGGAGGAGTGGTATAACAGGCACTGGGTAGATGTGGAGCTGTCGAGAGTTAATTATGGGCTCCAGAGAAAAGCCTGTCTGGAGAGTATGGAGAAAATTCCACAGACACTGAATCAGGGATCTGTCTTTTCTCCTTTTCCAAGTTTCTATAAAAACTTGGCTGTCCTTAGGTCTGTTGTGATAGGCCTGTTATAAAGGGCCATTTTTGGGTGCATATCTTAGGTTGTGTTATAACCATGTGGTACCCCCTTGAGGAAAAAAAACCTGTACTGGTCAGAGAGGTTTTGTTTCCTTCTTGTCTTGGATTGACCTTTGTTGAGCTGACAAATTCTGGGTGTATTTGTCACTGTTGCTAGAAAACTTGTGCTTTCTTTATCCATCCACTGAGTTTTCTCAGTCTGCAGGATTTGTTGCCTCCTACAGTTCCCCCACTGGCTTGTTTTGCCTTTGAAGCAGGGTTTCACAGTTTGAAGTTGGATCCTGTGCTTGTGTTAAATAGCAGTGAAAGTCACTCTGGGCTTGATGCCACTGCTGCTAGGGAGATACAGCTTGTGAGAGGGCCCCTGTGAGGAAATTCATACTTTTTCTGATTCATACCTTCTTTCTGTGGTGCCTTTGCTTTGCCAGGTATGGAGTTTTACACTGAGCACATTGTTACTTCCTCATGGTTCCTTGTGGTGCCAAAGTGTCGTTGCAATCTTATGACGCCAACTTATTGTGCCTGTGGTTCATTTTCTCTGCTGTGTCAGCCAACCTGTCCTTCCTTCCTGTCTCCAGGGTTTCTATGATGTCCTTCGCAGGAACTCCCAGCTGGCCAGCTCTATCATGGAAACACTGTTGTCTCAGGTAAAGTCCTGCTCCACGCTGGGGCTGCAGAATTCTGCACTTCAACCAATATGGCCAACAATTCAGGTTAAATATTGGGGAAATCGTTTTCCCTCACATTGGAAACATGTTTGGGTGCTGTGACACTTCCCTGAGACACTTCCCATTCAAACCCCTGCTATGCTGAGAGAGCAGACGAGGTAAACGTCTGGAGACGGGTTCTGCCATAGGGCAGAAGAGGAAGGATCTCTTGGAGCTCTTTCCAACCCTTCAGTTCTTAGGTGCTGTGGAAAGTGTGAGCCCAGGGAAGTTCTTTGTGCTCTCCCTGTTCCTTAGCAGTGCACAGCAGTTACCCTTCCATAGTTCCCCAAGGATATGTGCTGACACAGTAATTATTGTTGCTGTCTTCCCATCGGGAGAATACCCAAGTCCATGTAGGATCTGGGAGGATTAACTCATCCCCCAGCAGTGTTGCTCATGGCAACAAGACAATCACATTTCCTCAATCCATTGGACAGGCTGTGCTTTCTTTGAGACAAGTAATTTTCTTCCCTTTAATCATCCAAAGAGTTCATGCTGACTAATTCCAGCTTTCCCATGACAGTATAGGGTCTGAGAAAGGAATATGAACAGAGCCAAGACAGCTTTTGGGTAACAGAGGGCACTTAATAGTAAGTTGGTGTAAAGGTGTAAAATTTTATAGCATCATTATGTATCTATAACTTTCTACAGCAGCAGCAGCTATTGATCCTCACTGTTTAAAGGAGGGGTAGCACTGCAGGTGGGGTGCAAGTGATGTTACTTGTTGAGGCAACACAACAGCAAGTGGTCAGCTAATCTTGTTTTAGGGCACTGACGTGTCCTGGCTGAGGTACAGGAGCAACTCAAGAAGGGATTTTAACCACCAGTAGAGCAGATGACGTGGCTCATGTTCTTGTACAGTCCCCTTATCACAGTGCCAGGTTTTGCTCTCTAGAATGGAGTACAAAGATGATTGTACTCTGTTTTCAAACATCCTAAGAGGCTCAGTTACCAAGTAACTGGTTCTTTTTATTTCTTGTTTTCTGTGACAGATAAAGCAATATTACCTGCCCCAGCCAGACCTCCTGCCTCCACTCAAACTGGAGGGATGTATTATGGCTCAGGGAGATCAAATCTTTCTGCAAGAACCACTGGTAAGAGCTATATTGGTTGGCCACAGCTGCAAGCTCATCTGTTACTAGCATTTTAGTTGTCCTGCATGAGCTGAATACCTTGTGCTTCTTCAGCCTCTTCTAGCCTGGAGCAATTCTTTTAATAGCAACAGAGCTGGGCATCTCACCCCTGCCTCAGGCTATTTATTAGAGCTCCCCAAGCATAGTGGTTGTGGGGGCCTGTGTGAAAAATGCTCTAGGAATAGTGTTCTTCTGTTATCCTCCATTGAGTTCACCCTACAGGGTTTTTTTCTCCTCCTTTAACTTAATTCCACATAAAATAGTTGTGCAGTGTGTGTGTGTAGCAGGGGGAAGAATTTGTCCTTTGGTTTTGCTCCTTTGAAATTGTTGGAGATGAGACCTCAATGATTTGTTGGATTTCTAAGGGAACAAATTCAAATTAATTATTTTGTTTTCCCCAAAGGAAGCTTGTGTGCAGTAACACATCTGGGAAGGGCACAGACACTTCAGCTGGAGTGAGAGTCCCTTTGGAAATTCCCTTTCCATCTCCTGCAGTACCTGAGGTGGCTGGGTGGAGGGAGCAGTGGGAGTTAAGTCTTTACATCCCATCTAGAAAAGCTCGGGCACAGAGCACTGTCTGAAGCTGGAACTGAGTAGCTTTGTGTGAGATTACTGATGCCCTCAATTTGGGAATGAGGCATATCCTCAGGGCAGTTACAAAGGCAGCTGCAGCTCTTTACATCCCACCAGGACAGTCTGGCCCATGCCCACTGCTGCCAGTGACCTCCAGCCCAGAGGCAGAGTGTGACTGTGTGGCTGCTTCCTCCAGGCCCACCTGCTCTGCTGCATCCAGCACTGTCTTGCCTGGTACAAGAGCACCGTGCGTCTGTGCCAAGGAGCTGAAGATGACGAGGAGGAGGAGGAGGAGGGTGTGGGATTTGAGCAAAACTTTGAAGAGATGTTAGAATCTGTCACACGACGAATGATCAAGAGCGAGTTGGAAGACTTTGAACTGGTAAATCAGATTTTCAGTTTGGCTCAGTGGGAGAAGACGCCGAGTTCTTGTCAGGGTTTTGAAAAGATTTTTCACTTGTTTCCTTTACCTCTCAGGATAAATCAGCAGATTTTTCGCTGTCTTCTGGTGTCGGTGTGAAAAACAACATCTATGCCATTCAGGTGATGGGAATTTGTGAGGTTCTGATTGAGTACAATTTCAACATTGGGAATTTCAGGTAAAACATTAAATCTTACCCTCTAGCACTAGCTGTGCTATTATTTGCCCAGCTCTTTGGAGTACAGCCTCATTGCAGGCACAGGATGGTAGTGCCAACACAGAATCAGTGATCTGAGCATGAGTGCCTCGTGGCAGAGCCACTCACAGAGCCTTGGGGAGTGTTTTCCTTTGGAATGTCATGTGTTGTGGGAGATGGGATCTGACATTTTGTAGAAGAGTAAGTTAAGGAGGATTGGGTGAGGTATACACTGTTAGGGAGGCAGGGAGATGTAATAGGTTTCATCATTTTATCATTTAGTGTCATTGTGTAATTTGGCAGCTGAAGCTTCAAATGGGAAACTCCAAGAATGCATTTTCTCCATTAATACTTCCTATTTTATTGCAGTAAGAACAAGTTTGAGGATGTCCTAGGCCTGTTTACATGTTACAACAAACTCTCTGAAATCCTGAGGGAGAAAGCTGGAAAGAACAAATCTGCTTTGAGCAACAAAACTGCACGGAGCTTCCTGTCCATGGGTTTTGTATCTACTCTGCTCACTGCTCTGTTCAGGTGAGAAGGTGTCCAGTCCTCTGTGGAGCAGAGCCAGACATCAATTCAAACCATGTGTTAGTGTGCTTGGAAAGGCTGGTGCAGCTCTTATCCTCTGAGTGTTCATACAAGCTACCAAAACAACAGGTCTTTTCCACCCTCAGTTCAGCCAGAGATTTTATTTGCAAATGCATATTGAGTTTTGGATCTCATAGGCCATCCCTGAGCTTCCTCTGTGCATCCCCAGTTCTCTGACAGTTGTGGTCCTGCAGGGACAGTGCCCAAAGCCACGAGGACAGCCTGGCTGTGCTGCGCTCCAGCACGGAGTTCCTGCGCTACGCCGTCAGCGTGGCCGTGCAGAAGGTGCAGCAGCTGGAGGAGACGGGACAGACGGACGGCCCAGACGGACAGAATCCTGAGAAGATGTTCCAGAACCTCTGCAAAATCACACAGTGAGTCAGTGTGGCATGTGGAGATATCAGCAATGAATTTGGGGGGGTTTTTGATTCTCAGGCAGGGTTTTGAAAGAAGAATGCAGTCCGTAACTGTTTCAAGCTGTTGTTGTTGCTGGGCTGAGGTCAGTGCCTTCCTGTGCTCCTGAGAAATCAAGTGGAGGCACTACAGTTTCTGTCCCATAGTGAGTGATACAGCTTTAATAACTTGGCCTGGAAGAACCAAATGCCATCAAACATTTTCAGCCTCTTTCTGACTTCTTGTTCATCACTCATTGTCATAGAGAAGGTAAGATGATTACAGGCTGGATTCTTGAGGCCTCTGGAATGCAGCAAAGTTAAAATTCACTTCGAGCTACAGAACAAAACAGATGTATGAGGGACACAAGCTTTAGAAATCATTTGTTTAGGACTTCTGCAAGATGCTTGAAGACATTCATGCATCTAATCCTTTGGAAATCCAAGAATGTGAGCCATGTAAATGTCTTTTGGAATCTAGGTCATATCTGCATGGGGTCTTTTGAGAGCCCAGTCAGCAGAGAGCACAAAATGCAAATTACCCCTGCCATGCATAATGCCGGTTTTGTGTCTCACCCCAAATAATAGAGGCTATTTTTGTTGCAGTCATTAGGACTACATGTGAGCTACATGTTTTGCGTGATTGGACATTGAAACAGAATAAGATCATCTGTGCAGGCAACAGAACTAATGAGAAGAAAGGAGAGAGAACAAAAAAGGGAAGAAGTGGGGTTAGGGAAGCAGGAAAAAGATGTTTGCCTACAAATAGAAAAGTCTTCTTTGGGCCAAACAATTTTGCTTTCCTCACAGCTTTTCACTTTGCTTTGCCTGCCTTTACCTTTCTGATTTTATTTATAGAGGCCCCTGTAGTGAATTCTGACATTTCACACATCCGAACTGCCATGAGAAAAGCTCTTTTTGTCACTGGTGGATGTGACACCAGTGGTCAGGATAGTCTGAGAAAGAGGGAAAGCAGGGTGGAATAAATGAGTGTAAAAAGATGGACTTGAAATGGGATTGGAAGGTCCCTTGGCACCTGGAAGGAATTAAATTATTTAGCTGTGCAGGAAGAATGCAGTAGCTGTTCTGCTGACATTGAAATAAAATCTTCTTTAAAAAGATCTCTTCCCCACCATTTTCTATAGGTAAAAGACCTTCCAGTTTAGTTATATTAAACATGTGATCCTAAGAGTAGATCTAGTTCTTGCCCTGTGCAGACAGCTTTACTGGAGTAAATCTCATCTCCCATCCCACAGGGTTCTGCTTTGGAGGTACACTTCAATTCCCACCGTTGTTGAAGAATCAGGGAAGAAGAAAGGCAAAAGCATTTCACTTCTGTGCTTGGAGGGTTTGCTGCGGATCTTCAACACGGTGCAGCAGCTGTACTCTGCCAAGATCCCCCAGTTTCTGCAAGCTCTGGGTAGGCACATGGTACCATTCTGCTCTGGTTTCTACCCTCCAGGTTCCAGCCCATGTGTGGGCAGGTAGGGACCCAACACCCTTTATCCATAACTAGGGAGAGATGGGTCTGGTTCTTGTCTCTCAGTAACAAGGTGGGTTTAGCAGTATAGATTTGCATACCAGAGACAAGTTTTAGAGATGTATTTTACCTGCCTTTATAGAGCTCTCAGTCTGTCAGCAGAGGATAGCTGGGCTCTGACACAGCGTTCATCTATTTGAAGTTTGCCTTTAACATGTTTTTCGGCTCACTGTGGTTCTGCAGTCTGTATTCCTCCTCTAGCTGTGAGCAGTCTTTCCCACTTTTGGAAATAAATCCTGTATTCTGCTCTTGGCATTTAGCTTTTTTTCTGCACCTTTCTGTCTCTGCCAGATATTACTGATGGTGACGCAGAAGAAACGGATATTAATGTCACAGAGAAAGCTGCCTTCCAGATCCGACAGTTTCAGGTGAGTACCACTGTGTGCTGCAAGTGTTCCAAAGCATTTGGGATTCTGGCAGGAAACACTGTTGCTTGACCACAGGGTTGAGTATGTGATAGCAACTGTGGAGCTGATTCACTAGCAGTTCAGAAAAGTTTCTGATCCCTGAGGAAAGCTTCTTCAGGGTGGGTGGACGTGCATGTGTATTTACAGAACTCGAGGTTCTTCAGTGCAGCATAAACTTACCTGAGTACTCTGAAAGTCACACTGACCATATGCAGGCTGTATGTAAGCACTCCTATCAAAAATCAGCACTTGTTCTTGAGAAGAGTCCTGTTTTTGTACTCTTTGTCATTCTCCTTGCTGCTGATCCCTTTATCTGCTTGCAGCTTCTGGTTATTTGCTTATGCAACACATATTCACACTCAGGGAGTGTTTTCCTTCCCCTAACCAGAGGTCCCTGGTGAACCAGCTCAGCAGTGCTGAAGATGACTTCAATGCCAAGGAAACACAGTCACTCATCACTGTTCTCTCCACATTGTCCAAACTCCTGGACCCAGCCTCACAGCAGGTACTCCTCAGCCTTCACATGGTGGCTGGGTGTCATAGCCACGGGTGTGGGAAGGAGATTATCAGATGGGGTTGGCTTCTGTGGGCTCTGGCATCTGTGTCCTGCCTCCTCCCACAGACCACACCAGGTCAAAGGGACAGTTCTGTTACACTGTGAAGGGCTCTCCTGTCACACACCTGCAAGGACACTTCTGAGGAAGTTGTCTTGCCATCCCACTCCTGCACATTCTGATCCTGCCTTTGGCCACCTGAATGATTTGTTTGCCTGAGCAGGGACTCCTAACATAGCCTAGTTGTGGTGTGGCCTCCACATGGGAGTAGAGGCAAAAAAGGCCAGCAGACTTGTGTCCAGTCCAAACTGGCTGAGTGCCTAATTCCTTCTATGCAAGGAGTCATTTTCTAAAGTGCCCCAATTTTACAAGCTAGGAACTGCACTAACTGTGCCAGAAGTCTGGAGTCATCATCTGCCTTAAATTAAATGGAGCTGTTACTCTGTCCAGGGGAATGTATAGCCATTACCCTGTCCTGGGTCTCAGTTTTTGACTTGCTAGTAGGCTAAGTGTCCCTTGTGGAACTTCACAGAGCACAGCTGGGTTCCCTACTCATCTTCCTCTGCTATGATTCATTGTCTTGGATTTTTATTACTAGTAGTAGTTTTGTGTTTTGAATTCTGTTTCAAAGTCATGGTATCTTTTCTCCTCTTAAATAGTTCCTTCAGTTCCTGACTTGGACAGTTAAAGTTTGCAAAGAAAATGCTCTTGGTAAGTAAGCTTTGAGGAGCATGTTTAGATGTGATGTGTCAGGTCTGACATTAGACCCCTACATGCTCTGTCCTGATTTTACCTCTTTGTCAAGATACATTCAGGTCCCATTCTGTGGCAGATTGCCACAACATTGTGATATAAGTACAAGTTTTAGAGAGGGAGCTCCATCTCTAAAACTATTAGCATTTCTGAAGGAAAGGAAGCTACTCACATACTTGGCTTTTCTCCCTTGTTATTTAGGCTCAAATTGGGATTTATACTCTGGAAAGACAGTACTCTTGCCAGGGTTTGTATTGTACTTCCTCAGTGCTTTTAGTCACCAATTTTCCATGACCCAACAGCTCCAGTGGGCCATAGATCCCCTTGCACTATTACAAGGGCTGCCTGATGTTTTAAACCTTGCTTTTGTAGCTGGGGTATTTTGATAGGATTTTCACCTACTGTTAAAATCCATACTGACTCTGAGACTTTCCCTCACTGGATGTCTGATGTTCCCAAGTAGCTAGGCAAGCTCTGCACCTGGCACTGTGTCACTTTCTTTCCCCACAGAGGATATTTCTTGCTGCAAGGGTTTGCTGTCTCTGCTCTTCAGTGTCCACGTTCTCTACAAGAGCCCTGTTGGTCTCCTGCGGGAACTTGCACAAGACATCCACGCCTGCCTGGGAGATATAGATCAGGTTTGATGCAGGAGCAGCTGAGCTCTTCCTCTCATAGTGCTGTCAGAATTGAGTGCATCTCTGGTGCAAACTATGTGACAGCAGTTAAAGTCTTACCAGAATTTGTTTTCTCTCCTCTGCCCAGGACATAGAAGTGGAGGGTCGGTGCCATTTTGCCGTAGTGAATGCCAAGACTGCAGCCCCCACTGTGTGTGTGAGTCACAGCAGCGTGTGTGTGACACCTGCAGCGTCCAGGGCGACTGTGCTTGGAGCAGCTTGCAGGTTCCCCTTGTGCCAAACGCCTCCAAAAACCTGTTTTGTTATTGGTTTCTGTCTCAGCTGCTGGTTCTGGGTCAGGTGGATAAGGTCCTTGAAGAGGTGGATTGGCTTATCAAGAAACTCACCAGTCTGGGGTCAGACACACCAGGTAAAGAAAGTGGTCCGGTTCTTATTGTTACACCTTTGTCAAAAACAGGTGAAGACAGAGAGCAAAAAGATATTTGAGGATTTTGAGATAGCATCATCTGAGGTCTGGTTAAACTCTCCCTTGAGCTGGTTCCACATGAACAAAGTAAGATAAGGGTGTTGTCATAAAATCTCTCCAGGGATTATTTTCCCCTTGCCCCACTGGGGCTTTATGCATCAGACACAAAGATGGTTTTTTGTGCCTCCCACCTGCACAACTGGATTCATTAGATATATATTCACCAGATATTCATCTCTTTCTTCTAGAAGACCCCTCTCAGGCATCAAACCAAACTCAGGCTCTGGAGAAAGGTGTAATTCTGCAGCTGGGAACTCTTCTGACAGTCTATCATGAGCTGGTGCAGACTGCACTCCCAGCAGGGAGCTGTGTGGACACACTGCTGAGAAGCCTCAGCAAAACATACACAATTCTCACCTCCCTCATCAAACATGTGAGTGTGCTCTGCTGATAGTGGGCTGCCTCTGAGCTAAAAACCTTCTCCCCATCTGCTGCAGAAAGCTCCCAGTGGCCCCTGGCAGCAGCTCTGATCAGGACTGGGCTGTTGATCTCTTGAAGGAGTTGAGCCCTTGTTCTGTTGGCTTTCATGCCCTCAATTTTGTGACCTTTCAGAGCAGTGATAGCTGTACCAGTGGAGATGAAATGAAAGCTTCTCTCCAGCTGAATTTAGCTTTGCATGGCTTGGAGTTGCTGTTTCCAGTGTGTGCTGTGGGTTCCTCTACACAACTGTGTGCACAATGAAGGGCACTCAGTGCTCTCACAGTGCTCACCAGCTCTGCCCTTGCCACTCATTCCCATTCCCTGGAGCAGGACCTGGGGGAACTGGGCCATGAAACTCCACAGGCCTGTGGAATGACTGCCCCAGAGCTCTGGAATGCAGACATGGCATTTGGGATATAACAAGCCACTGGGGAGGATAGCTGTGCAAATCCTGCCCTCCCCACTGTGCCATTGTATGAGCTGCTTTGAGCTCCAGCTGGATACAGGATGGGAACAGCACACCTAGAAGAACCTCCTGTTTTCCTTGCAGTATATCCAGGCTTGCCGCAGCAGCTCAAATACCATCCCAGGAAGACTGGAAAAGCTGGTGAGTGTGAGCAGATTCCTGGGGAAATGGCTCATTGCCTTGAGTTAGGAGTAACAACAGCCTGTCTGCTCCTTTACAGGTGAAGCTCTCAGGTTCCCATCTGACCCCACAGTGTTACTCATTCATTACTTACGTACAGGTAAGGCCTAAATTAACTGGCACAATCACAGCCAGTCTATCTGATGCTGAGTGGTGTATCAGCTTCAGTACACAGGCACCCTTGGGGATTATTAATCTTCTTGACATGACCTGAGTTTCTTACAGTTCAAGCTTTACTTTGTCAAATATAGTGTAAGACATTTCAGCACCATTGGGACTGAGCATGCTGATTTCTGCTTGAGCAGGGAAGGAGCTGGGTTTTAGCTGGGTTTTTTTCCCCTCTGTTCATGTGGGGTTTTTTGGATGAGATTAATACTGCTGTTAACCACAATGGCAAATAAAGGTCAACAACACTGCAGTCATCACAGTGTGAAGTAATGTGGGTGCCAAAGACTGCAGTGCTGGAGCTGGGATTTATCTGCCTGGAGAGGAACTGGGTACTTGTGTGAGGACCACAGGAATTTTACAGCATATTGGGGAAGGTGTCGTGGTGTGCAGAGCTATAACTGCTGGAGATTTCTCATACATGCATATTTCTGAATGTATAAATTACGAAATTAGTTTCTTTCTTGGTGGCTTTTTTTTGTTTTTTTGGTTTTTTTTTTTGAGATCACACCTAATTCTACCCTTATACTGCTACCTTTCTGTTATCTAGCTGGTAATGCTGTTAGCTGGCTAGAGCAAGGACTTCTCTGGCCTTTCTTGGCTGGCCTTTCTTCCCTGCTTACCCTCTAATGACACATCTTTTGGCATTCTCCTTCAGAACATCCACAGTGAGAGCTTAAGCTTTGTAGAAGAGAAGAAAAAGAAGAAGAAAGAGGATGAAGCTGTTGCAGTCTCCACAGTAATGGTAAGACTGACTCACTCCATGAGAACATGGGCTGTAGTTGCAGAATCATATACCTCAAGGCTTGTGGTACCTGGTGGCTTCTTACAGATCACCAAACAATTTTTCATTTGGGCCTTTAAATAAAAATGAAATTTAATATACTGTAATTTCAGAGAAAAGTCTAAAAAAACCACAACCAAACAAAATACAACAGAAAAAAAAAACCACAACAAAAAAGCCATCTTCACTAAACACAGCTTAAAATCTCACAGACATGAAACAAAGGTCAATCTGGATAGTCTGCCTTGTCTGGTATTTTTACCATTTGGGGTAAGCTATGAAATTAGAGATATGGGCGATATTGCATCCTCTTTAAGTGTTTCTTAATTTCATCAGTACATTTAAAGATGAAGGAAGGAATGGATTCCACTAAAGTAAAGCAGTTGAAAATGACTGGATTATTTGTTTGGGAGCAAGTGAACAGGCTGGCAGGTTCCTGGTCCTTGATGTCCTTTGTTTGTGCTCCCAGACAGCATTTCCTCCGTCTCGTCAGCTGTCCCAGACATTCCTGTGATGTTAAGGGTTTAAAAATGCCACAAGTATGATCTTCCTAGCTTTTCCCTGAGTGTATGGAAATAGGCTGAAATGCTGCATGTCCTTCACCACTCTGTCACCATGGGGAACAAATACCAGTGGTGGTGAATAAACAGGACAACAATGTGGTGAAACGTCAGGGTGCTCCTTGCTTGGATGGCTCGTGCTTGTGTTGCCTTGGGAGAGCTGGAGCAGAGGAGCTGCTGACAGGGATGTCAGGGCTGTGGACTGCAGGCAGAGCACAAAACAATGCACAGGAGAGCCTCACTGCAGATCCATCCTGGGAGTCAGTTTAAGCTGACAAGGCTTGCTGGGTGGGGCAGGACTGGTACAGAGCAAGGCTGCTGAAGACTCTTTTCTAAACTGGGAACGTTGTTGTGGTCTTCGTGTCACGCTACAGTGCCATTGTGCCCTTCCAAATCTGACCCATCTCACTCCTCTCACATTTCAGGCCAAGGTGCTTCGGGAGACCAAGCCAATCCCAAACCTGATTTTTGCAATTGAGCAATATGAGAAGTTCCTTATCCATCTCTCCAAGAAATCCAAGGTAATGTAAAGCAGAGAGATCTTCTGCGACCTGAACCTGGTGGAACAGTGGGGTCAATGGCATGTTGTTAAAGTCTCTTTTAATGCTCAAATTAGGAAGCTGTAGGGACCTTTCAGTCCTTGCCCTTGCTCCTGGCCCAACACTGCTGAATTGTTGCCACATTGATACCTGTTTTTGTAAATTGTTGCCACGTTGATACCTGCCTGTGCCAACATCAGTCCTGCCTGTGACCTGTAGTTCCTGGTGGAGCAGGAAGATGCACACTTTGTGCCAGCTTTCCTCACTCTCCCCCTGTCTGTGTCATGAAATGTACCACAACGAGGTTACATGAGACAGAGAGTAGCTGGCAGTCACTTTTAGGAGACTGTAAATGGGCCCCTGGACTGCATGGAGGCAGGTGCTTTTTCACCCACTTTGTGCTTCAATCCTGCATTATTGCTGTGATGGACTCTGTCCCAGTGCTGTGCAAAGGACTAGGCAGGGTAGAAAACTAAACTTAAGATGCTTGTGGCTGAATGTTTCCCCTGCCTGGCTTCCCCTTGGCTGCTGCAGGTGAACCTGATGCAGTACATGAAGCTAAGCACCTCCCGGGATTTCCGCATCAACGCCTCCGTGCTGGACAGCGCCCTGCAGGAGCGCAGCTCCCAGCATGCCCAGAACCAGCCACACAACGACCAGGTCAGAATTCATTTGGCTGCTTTTACTGATAGGTTTCCTCCTCTTTAGAAGCCAGCTGTATTTGTGAGTTGTGCAGGAATGTGTGAGGTTAGAACAGCTTGTCTTCCCCGGGTTAGCTCTCACTAAGCTGACAGGAAGGAGTGAACAGCTTCTCTCAGAACACCCCCTACACCTCTGCCTCGAGCAGCCTTTATTTTCATGCACCAGCTCTCTGTCCCTGGTCTTGGGGAAGTGAAACTCTTGGCCAGGATCAGACCTTTGCAGCACAATGCAAAGTGGTTTTGTATGCAAGTTTTTGTAGATAAAGACCTGGCAGGGCAAATTCTGCAAGGCATCATTCTCCTCAGACCCATCTCTACTACATAGTGCTGGTGAAGGCAGTGCAACATATTGGCTAAGAAAAATAAACAGTTTACTCTGCTGATTGTCCAGGTTTTTATTGGTGCTTCTGTCCATATCTTCCTGAGTGTTTCAACAAGCCAAAACCCAGGACAGAGTCTCTGTCCTGTGCCACTGGTAGCCCGTGGTCTCTGGGGAGGGGGTGGCCCATGGGGAATTGGCTGACAGGAATCCCATATTCAGGTCATTTTGTCAGTGAGAAAAAAAGAGCTAAACCCTGTTCTGCACAGCTGGCTTCTTGCTCTAGGTAAACATTCCTTAGACTATTCACACAAAAACAATCACACTCTACTGCTGCTCTCTCCCTCCCCTCTCCAGAGCAGCACAGTGGAGCAGACAGATGAGAACCAGGAACCCAAAAAGAAGAGACAGAGAAAAAAATAAACTGGGGTTGCTGCCACTGCCTCCTCTCACAGTGCCCGTTCCATGGTGGACTCGCCTTGGTCTCGGAGGCTGCAGATACGGAGATGATGGTTTATTGCTTCTCTTGCCAAATACTTATGCCTTCTTTGTGTCCATGGGAGCAACTCTGGCCCCTGTCTCAGGTTTCACAGCTGGCTGCTGCCATCACAAGTGCCTCTGCTATTTGAATCTTCCCCAGGAACATCCCTTCTTACAGCAAAATGGAAAGGGAGCAACTGGGATCAGTCAGTCCCTGCCAAAAGATCTGCTTCTGAAAGGGCAGGGAGGCTTTGGCACGCGGTCTGCACAATTGTCCTGGCACTCTGGTGTCGTCACTGCTTCTCCAGCGAACCTTTGGTTATTTCAATTATCTGATATATATCCAGTGCTTCCCCTGGAAGACAAGGGCACAGTCAGTTCCCTGCAGTACGCTCAGACTGTGCAGCGCAAGAGAGCGATGGTTGGGATTTGCTTTAGTTCAGAGCACCTAGCACAGAACGCCCTAAATTTATTCAAACTTCTGGTTTGGGTGGTGGTGAGAATGCAGAAACCAGCACCAGTAGGGAGCTGGGAACATGAGCTGTTCTGCCTTGGAGTTGAAGCTGCTGTGTGCATCTCCTGAGCAGCTAGAGGCCCCAGCTTCCTCTGCCCAGGCTGGTTTTGCTGTTACATTTTTGTTGACCCCGATTGTGATGCACTTGTTTAATTTGCCTTGTTCTTGGTGAAAAGTGCCCTTTATGCCTACAGAGCACAAATCCTGTTTCTGAAAGCACCCTTTGCCTGTAAGAGTCCTAATAAAGGTTACTTAAGGGCAGAGCATCTGATGTGTGCAGTGACTGAGAGAACAAATCTGAGGGCAGGTTCTTCCCTTATCTGGGAAAGAGCTGCTGCACAGTGAGGAGGAGCTGCTTTCCCAGCCACGAGTTAAATGTTTGCTTGCAGCAATTGGAGGGTTACACTGAGTGCAGGCAGGGATGACTTGAGGCCTTGGGACTGCTGAGGAAGCACCCAGCAATGCCAGAGCAGCTCTCTGAACAGAGCTGTGCTTGGCTAAGGGAGAGCGGGCAAGAAGGGAAAGGAATGAAAGATGGAAAAGTTTGGGTCTGCAGGGCAAAATAGACAAAGCAAGGTTGCTGAGGTGCTTCCTTTCAGACAAGAAGAAATTAAATTTGGTTTGTGTTAAAAGTGCACAGGAGGGCTCCTCCAAGGGGCACAAAGCAAACAGAGTGTGGGAGAACAGTGCCAGTCCTGGCTCATGGCTGTCACAAATATTTGGAAAGCAGCAGCATGCACACTCAGGGGCTGAGGAGAGAGGGGCAGGCTCCAGCACGGTGGCTGCCCTGTAGGTCAGATGATGTGTCAGGAACCAAGGGGCTCGTGAGGTGCCTCAGCTGAACAGAGCCCTCAGGGAATGACCAAGGCCAAGTGCTCTGCTTAAGGTGGGAAGGCTCATGCAGAGGAGGTTACAGGGGGCAGCTTGCAGGTGGAGAGGAGATTACAGGGGACACTGCTCACCTTGAGGGATGCCGTACTTCTCCATCCCCATGGGATTTGACGGCGTCACACAGTTCATGGTCACCTCTTTCCTTAAGCACTGGTCAATATCCACTGCACTGAAGAAAGCCACTGACTGTGGCAGATCCTGGAGGCCCAGTTTGTAGGCAAACATGCACCTGGAGAGCAAGAAAGCAGGTGGGACAGTGCTGGACATCGCCCTTGGCCTTGTCACACCCAGTTCCAATCAGCCACATCTACCAAACACTGCCAGCCACCCCTCACAGGGTATTATGCACCCACATCACCCAGCAGGTGGGGACAAGATGCTTTCTAAGTCCTGGATAGCAGGAAGGTCGAGTGTTGCTAAAGTGGGCATGGGAGGAACAGTAATGGTGCCTCCTTGGAATTAATGGAGCCTCCTCGAGGAAAGGAAGAATCTAGCCCCTCACTGCTAACTAATCCTCCCTGGCAGGCAGAGCAGATGCAGGATTTTCCCAGCAGGAAGCCCTGTGCTCGCAAGAGCCAGCACAAAGGCAGGAACCTCAGGGTGCCTGCCCTGCTGTGGCTGCAGAAAGGCTGTTTGTGTCATCCCTGCCTCCACACAGGAGAAACAGCTCACCTTGGCCAGCTCCTGTGGAACCAAATACCCCAGGGTGCTGGGAGGGGGATTTGGCAAAGCTGGCTGGGACAGAGCTGGATCAACAGGAGCCCTTGGAAGTCAGGAGCTTTCTAGGCTGAGCTTAGTTTTGTGAGAGCAGGGAAGCAGCAGGAAGACCCCACACTGTGGGAGGGGTGACAGTGCTGGTGTTCACAGCAGAGATGAGCTAAGCCCCTTGCTGTCCTCTGAAGGCAGCAGGGGATGAGGGATGGGGCAGCAGTTTCAGGCTCCCAGCTCCCTAACCAAGCCCAAAGGCTGCTGCCACATGACAGCTGCAGACCTGAAGGGAGCAGGAAGAGATGCACTTGCACCCCAGCAGAGCCAGTGTCTGGCCCCATCCCTGCAGGGCCAAAAGCTGATGATAGAAAAAAGCTCTTGCCAGCACATTATCCCTGGAAATCAAAGCTGAGGTCCATTTATAGCCACCTGAGTCACACATGAAGGGACTGCAGCCCCCAGTGCTGCTAACTTGCCCTGAGCAGAAGAAAACTGCTCTGCACCAGCCTGCTGTAGGCAAAGCCAACCCCAGCCCCTGGGGCTTGCCTGTCCCACTCTGGAGTCACTGCTGCTCCTCCCCAGGAGACACCAGAGCCATCACATCTGACCTTGTGAGGAGGTTGGTGATCTGCAGGGCCAGGGCTGCCCGGTAGCGATCCTGGTGCTGGACCAGGTACCGCACCTCGTCGTGGATGCTGATGCAGAAGCGCCCGTTGATGTCAAACTCCTCAAACAGCCACTTCATGGCAACCAACATGAGGTGCAGGTAGTCAACAGCCGAGCTCTGCACCACCCAGTTCACTCTGCTGGTCACAAACTGGTGAAAGGAAAGAGATGGACAGTAAGAGAGCACTGCAGTCAAGGGCATGGTACCTGTACAGGGCAGCTCCTGGGGGAAATCTGTTAAACTCAGGGTGGTTGGGTTGTCTTGGTGGCACGGAGATAAAGGCACAATGGGTTTCCTGAATGGCACAAGAGCCTATTGGGCCTCCAGCAATCTAAGAGGGGCTGAACATCAGGTACCCCTTTCAGAATAGATAAGCAAAGCCAAAATCTCAGCATCTCAGAGCTGCAGCCTTACCTCCCCCTTGACCATGGCAGGCTCCAGGGCCCTACTGATGTGACAGCCCAGCACTGGGGTCTGTGGGGAGGGGGATAAGGCAATGCTTTCCAGCTTGTTGAACATCTCGGACTCGGTGCCTCCAGCCCACACTCTTTGCTCCACCACATTCCACTTCTTCTCCCTCCGGGACCTGTGGGGCAGAGGGGAAGTTTTCTGGAAGAGCGGGAGGGGGTTGCAGGTCCCCATTTGAGACCCTCAAACACTCCCTCCTGGTTTGGGGCAGCAGGACGAGACCCTGCTAACTGTTCACTGGGAATATGGGTGAAGCTGACAGCCCCCAAATCAAACCTTCTCGGCCCTGGAGGAGGAGGAAGGGCAGACCAAGACTACTCAGCCCTATCTCTCTTCTCTGCCCACTGCCCACCAGGCTGCAACCCTCTCCCCCTCACACCCCGATGCCACAGAGCCGTGCAGGGCCAGACCACCTCACCCTTTCATGGCTTCTCTCTGGAGCCGCTGGACATCCTGGGCCGACACCGATCCATCCTCCGCCCTGTCCACAGCCAGGCCCAGCTTCGTCACCAGCCACTCCCCCTCCTCAGAGAGATGAAACCTGGAGGGGACAGCGAGTAACCCAGCTCCTCTGGGTGGAACCCAGCTCCTCCGGGTGGAACCCCGCCACCAGCCCCGTGCCGGGCAGCACCCACCTGCGGATGCCCTTGGTGACGGCGTACATCTGCTGGGCCTTCTCCCGCGCCTGCTGCTGCGTGAGCCGGTGGTTGAACTGCATCAGCAGCCGCTCGGCGAAGGGCTGCCCCGCCCCGTAGATGCGCCCGTAGTTGAAGACCTTGGCGTGCTCCCGGCTGATGCCCACGGTGGCGGCCGTCTTGCTGTGCAGGTCCGTGGCGTTGCTCTTCTTGCCCTGCAGAGTCATCCAGCCGAAGGCCGTGCAGCCTGGGGAGGGGAGCAGAGGTTGGACGCCCCCGCGGGATCAGGATGAGCACGGGGGGGTCTCGCCCTGCCCGGCAGAGCCACGCCCCCGCGGCGGCCCCGGCTCACCGTGCATGCCAGCGAACTGCGCCTCGCCGAGCACCGCGGCGATCCACAGCTCCTGGGAGTCCACGTCTGCTCCCACCAGGGAGTAGCCAGGTGGCACCTGGACCATGGCTTTCAGCTCACTGCCCACCCGGTCGGCCTGCAGGACACGATGCCCAGGTGAGCACATCCCTCTCCTCCTCCGTGGCACAGGAGCAGCCTTCCTCCCACAGCCACAGAGCGCTGGCACAGCGCTCCCTCTGCCCCTAAGTTTTGCTCTCAATGTCAAAACTGGGTTTAACTCATGTGGAGCATCACCCACTTGGTTACTCCAGCAAAGAAGGGGAGCTTGAGAAAAGACAGTAATTGGTATGTTGGTGTTTTCTTCCCCTTTCACCACATCCTGAAGCTCCAGAGCCCCCTTCTTTTCTCCCACATGAAAGCACATCAGCAAGAGGACCCCAGCTCTGGCCCTGCTACCCCAAATCCCAGCATCCACATCCAACCCCTATTCCACCCCAAGCAGCTCCCATCAGTCCAAAGCACAGAGGGGGCCCCAAAAATCTCCCGCAAGGATCCGAGCGTGGCCATACCCGGGCGTTGCTGGCTGTCAGCCAGGTGGGCTCCACAGCCCGGCGGGTGACAGTGCCTGCGGTCACCACCTGCGGCAGGATGGCCCCGTAACTGTCCTCCTCGTTATAGTCAGGATGCCTGGGACACAGGCAAGGATGAGCATCACCCTGCAAGAGCCCTCCTGGCGCAGGGTAAAGGGATCAACAGTCCGGATTTGGGTACCGTACCTGGTCACCACACGCGGCAGCTCCCCTTTCTTCAGCCACACCACCATCTGGGAACTGAGGGGACACAAGGCAGCTGAGATGCTGAGCCCCCATGCAGCCACACAAACGCCCCTGTCTCAACACAGCCTCCAGCCACAGGGGTGCCACCATGAAAGCAGCTGCTCACCTGATCCGCTTGTGAGCGTTCCTCCAAAATGAGATCATTTTGTTAATCTCCAGGGCTCTTGTCCCGTGGGTGCGGCCCACAGCAGCCCGCAGGGTGCCGTCCTCCATCTGGGGCAGGAAATCCTTGGCAAAAGGGCTTCCCACGTTGTTATCATTCCCATCCTTTAGCAGCAAAAGAGGTGTCAGGGCTCAGCAAGCCACCACTCCACACCAGCAAAGCTCTGCACATCCTCCTGTCCCAGCTACAGAGATGGATTTCCTCCGCCCAATCCCACAGGATGAGATCACGAGGGTCCTAGCAGCACTGTGGGGACAGAAAGAGCCCCAGGAGCCCCAACTCGCCTTGTGAGGCAGCTTGAAGAACCAGCAGCCAGGGATGTTGACATCGTTGTAGGGACCATTGCCATGGTGGAAGGAGGGCTTGCTCTTCATCTCTGCTCGCCTCAGCTCTTCCATCTCCTCCTGCAACCAGCCAAGTGAGGCAATGCCAGGAGCATTTTCAAGCATGGCAGGAGTGGGAAATCAAGGAAAGAGAGACCAATCCACCACCCCATTCCACAGGAAACCCCCCTTACCAGCACCAGCCTCTGGTCTGCTTTGCTCATTTTCTCCTCTGGATCCACCTCAATCCGGCTCAGCTCCTCCATCTGCGGCAGAGAGGGACCGTGGGGGAGCCAGGTCAAACACCAATCCTCCAGTAACCCTTATTAAAGGGAATTTCTTATTTGCAGCCCCTTGAGCTGCCCACAGGGCTGGTTACTGCATGCACACAGGAGGCAGCACAGTCCCACACCTCCCTCCCACCAGGGAACCCTCCATCCCTTCCTTCACCTTCTGCCATATCGTGCTGCTGTCCATCACCAGCAGCTCGTCCTCCACAGCTGCCTCCAGCCCCGGGGGCTGCTCCTTGCCCTTCTCCAGGCAGTGCTGCCTGTACAGGTTCTCAATCACCCTGGCAGAGGAGAGGGCGGGGCTGATGCACCCACAACGGGGGCCAAGGCTCTGGGGCAGAGTGCCAGGGAGCCAGGGAGCTCCCAAATACCCCGTGGGGCAGCTCCCAGCCCAGCACCCCGTGACATCCTCTCACCTGTGTGGGCAGGAGGGGCCATCGCTCTCTACAGGGGCTGCTGGCAAATTGTCCTGCCGTCCTGGCACCAGGTATCCCCAGCCATGCTTTTCTGAGTAATGGAGGGGGAAGCCGTCCCAGGCCAGGCGCATCAGCTTCGGGGTCACTCTCATCTGCAGGCTGATGAGGCTGGGGCCGGGCACCCAGCCCTCCTCCTCCAGCCGTGGGCACAGCTTGCGGTACCAGCTGGGGAGCAGCAGGGATGGCTCAGAAAGTGCAGGGAAAGCCCTGGGGACACACAGGGTCCCCAACTCACCCCGGGTGGCCCGGCAGGTGCTGGAGTCTCTTGGGTTGCAGCGCGACCGTCTCCTTCAGGCGCTCCAGACAGAGCTGGCTCGCAGAGACTTTCAGCTCCTCTTCCTCACTGGGGGGACCAGGGTCTGGTGGGGCAAGGAGAACTGGCTTGCAACGGGCCCTCTGTGCCATCCTTCTGGGGACAGGGACATCAGAGCAGTCCCCCACCACATGCAGCAGCATGGGACACAGGCCAGCAATGATTCACCCTGCAGCATCAACAAACCTTGTCCCTTTGGGCACCCCTGGGAAGGCAGCCCTGGAGCAACCCTCATCCCCAGGGATCACCTGTGCTCACCCTCCTGCCACTCCTGTGCTGACCCTTCTGCATCCATTGCTGCTGGGGAGACTTGGCTGTTCCCATCCTGACCTTTCTTCTTTTTCTTCCCTGGATTCTTCTTTTGTTTAAACTCCTGTGTGTCCCATTCGAGATCCCAGAGCCAAGGGTCATCCTTGTACCTGATGACACACCACAGCTTTGCTCCTGCTCCTCACATCCACCCACAGCCCCCCAAGGATCACCTGGTGCCTGAGCTCCTTCCTGCAGCCCCAGCCCGTGGTACCTGTGCTCATGCAGCAGCTGGCAGGCATCATTGGCCAGGTTCATCAGGGACTTCTTCATCTCCTTCTGCAGCTCCTCGTAAATACCCTGAGCATCATTCAGGTACCTGTTCCAATTCCCATTGACTGGCAGGTAGGACACTCCCATCTCCAGCATCCCTGCAAACGTGACAGGGTGGGGGCACCTGGACCCCAAAGCAGCAAGGAATTAGATACCTGCCAGGGGGACAGGCCCTGGAAGCACCAGACTACAACAGACACGAATGTGTCTTTATCTAGAGCTTCCCAGCCTCGCACAACCCTCGATGCTCTTCCCCTAAACCGTAAGGATCCCTGTATCTTCTGCCTGCCCTGTGCAACAACCCCAAAACTGTATCACTCCAGACTGCCTCAGGAAGCCTGCTCAGCTCCCTCAGCCCCTGTGCTGCTGTTTATTCCTGCTCACCTACACAGGAGGGGTCTGAAGACCCTCTGGAAAAGAGGTTCAGGACACCCTAGGGACAAGAGGAGCTACATCTCGTGCCCAGAGGCACCATGACCCTCCCCACTGCCCACCAAGCCCACAGCCCCTCGGCCAACACCAGCCAGAACCTGGCAGCTCTCACCTCTCCATGAACAGTGGCAGCTGCTCTTGAAACACCTCATGGGTGGCCTGGACATCACGGGCACAGTATGACACCAGGTCCTAGAGACAGCAGCAGGTGAGAGCAGGCAAAGCAGCCTCCCCTCTGCCAGCACAGGGCAAGGCATCGGGGCTGCAGGAGCACAGAGCAGGTCACACCCAATGCTGCAAGAAAGGGCAGCAAAATGGAAACTACTCCAGCAGCTACTACCACCCTGCTCCCCTCTCCAGCTCCTGCTGCCTGCCAGGATGGTGGGATGGCCTCCTGCACCTGGAAGTTACTCCTGATGTCAGCCATGGTGCCCTTGACAAAGATCTCCCGCGCCTCCTTCTCCAGCGGCTTCCCCCCGACGTAGAGCGCGTGCACATCCGCCAGGTTGTTGATGCTGCTGACGTGCACCCAGTCCCACGAGGTGATCTGTGACAACAGGGGGGTCACACAGTGTGGGAGGACAGCCAGCTGCAGCCTGGGTTAGGGTTACACCTAGGGTTAGGATTTTGAAAACCACAAAGCCCAGAGCTCCAAGCACACTGCAGCAGACAGCAGAGCTCCAAGCACACTGGACAGCCAGCTGCAGCCTGGGTTAGGGTTACTCCAAGAGCAGGAGGAGTAAAGGATGCTGCTGCTCCAGCTGAAAACAAGGCCACCTTATCTGAGATGTGCTGGGAGAGCTTCACTCAGTGGAGCTGCTCCACCAACTCCCACTCTGCCAGCACAGGAGCAAAGCACCCTGTCACAGGAGCACAGGGTCCCCTGCCACCCACAGCAGTGCCAGCAGCTCAGCTCCTCACTCACCGCCGGCCCCTCTGCCTTGCTGCGTGTTTTCTTCATGTGCTCCTTGACCTGCTGCAGCCCCTTCCTCTTGCCCTGCTTGGCAGCCATCCAGAGGCTGCGCTGGAAGCCTGTCAGCCCCGAGATGGCCATGTGCATGCTCATGGTGTCCAGGAAACGCATCTTGGAGCCCTGCAACACAACACAGCGGGAGGAAAGAGAGGGTTTGGGATACGCTGGAGGAGCTGCAAGTCCTCTGCTCAAGCTGCTTTTGCTAAGGGAAACTTTGCCTCCCACACTCCCCTTTTGAGAGCCAAAAGCATCCCCAGTGCAGGCTGTCACTGCTCAAAGGCTCCTGCCACATCCCCAGCTGCCACCCTGCAGCCTCCAGCAGCCCTGTAGGGTGCAAGAATATCCAGTTCTAAAGGGATCCAGCCTCAACCTGTTCTGCAGGACAAAGTGAGCACAAACCTGGGGTACCTGTGCAGAACAGCATCTATCAAAATAACCCTCAAGAGCCAATGCAAATGATTATCTGGGTAAGAAATTGCAGCTGCCAGTACAGAGCAAAGGCTCAGTGGATTACCTGGATAAGATACTGCTCCTTGATGAATGCCCGGTCGAAGGCCACGTTGTGTCCCACCACCACTCTCTCCGTCCAGTCCTGTTTACTGGCACAGCTGGCACCTGCTGGGCTCTCCATGGGAATGAGGTCAGCCAGGGTGAGGTGGCTGGACCAGGAGTAACGCTGCTCCAGCAGCCGCCTGCTGCACCAGGAGTACCTGCGTGGACACGCAGTATTGGTCAGGGTGACCCCAACACGGGAATAACGTGCTCTGACTCCAACGATTTTACAAGGCTGAACAACTGCTTCATTAAGCTACACTACATTATATTATACTAAAACTATACTAAAGACATACTATACAAGTTACATACTAAAGAAAACCCTGCAGCCCTTACCAAACAATCACGACACAGCTTTGGCCTAATTGGTCAATCAAGATAAAAAACCTTCACCAGAGTCCAGTTAACAAATCACGCTGGTAAACAGTCTCTATAACTCATTCCACAAGAGCCTAACAAGAGGCACACAAATAGAGATAAGAACTGTTTTCATCTTTGAGCTTTCTCACTGCCTTTCCCAGGAAAAAGCCTGGGAGAGAGAATTGTGTCCCTGTTCAGAGAATGTGAATACCACAGTGTGTCACCTGCAGCTGTCACAAAGCAGCCACAGTGCCACGGGGTGCTGAGCAGGACCCCACCTGCGCGAGGGAGGTGACCAAGCCCAGGAGTGCTGAGCTTGCTAAGCAGGACACGCAGCCCACATCCCTGCAGCGTGTTCCCTGCAGCCAGCAGCGGATTGCAGGAAGAGGCTCCGCTCAGGTCCATCCCCATCCTCTCACAACTCATTCCCCCCGGCCCCGCTGCGACCCCGGCGTCGCTGCTGGCACCGCGGCTCACCAGGCGTGCGGGGACACGGCCACGGCCAGCGTGGGGCAGTGGCCATCGGCCACGCACACCTCCACATCCACCACCAGCGCCCGCTCCTCGGGGAACTCGACGGGCTGCGCTCGCCCCTCGGGGCCGTAGCGGGTCCAGCCCAGCTGCCAGGCCCAGCGCTCGGGCAGCGGGGGCAGCTGGCAGCGCAGCAGCTCCTCGGCCGCCTCCAGGTAGGGCAAGCTCTGCTTCTGCGCCAGCAGCCGAAAGTGCTCGTCGATGTTAGATNGCAGCTCCTCGGCCGCCTCCAGGTAGGGCAAGCTCTGCTTCTGCCCCAGCAGCCGAAAGTGCTCGTCGATGTTGTCCCCGTACATGCGGGGCAGCTGCAGCTCCACGTCGGGCAGTGTGGAGGTCTCCTTGCCCCACAGCTCGTGGCGCTGCAGGTGCTGCACGCTGCGCTGCACCTCCTCCGCCGAGTAGCGCACCCGGGCCCCCCGGAAGATCTGCTCGTGGAGGGTCCTGGAGAGCATCTGGATGTTGAGGGGGTTCACGCGCCGCTGGCCCGCGGCCGGCTCCTGGCTGGGCTCCCGCGNTCCCCATACAGATGTTTTCCCCATACAGCCATGCCCCATACAGCCGTGTCCCCATACAGATGTTTCCCCATACAGATGTTTTCCCCATACAGCCGTGTCCCCATACAGATGTTTTCCCTGTACAGCCGTGCCCGCCATACGAATGTTCGCCCATACCGCTATTTTCCCCCACAGGGATGCTCTCCCCGACACAGCCGTGCCCCATGCAATGTTTCCCCCCATACAGACGTTTCCCCCCCGGATTCCCCCCGGGTCCCACCTGGTCCCCGCAAGCGCCACCGGGGCCTGGACCAGCGGGCAGATCCAAACCAGGGCGCATGGGGGAGCTTCCGGCGCGGTGACGTCCCGTCCCGTCCCGCCCCCTCCCGCGCATGGTACGGCCCGCCGGGATTCCCTGAGTTAGGCACGCGGGGAAGCGGGAGTGGAGGTGGCCGCGTGGCCTAATGGATAAGGCGTCTGACTTCGGATCAGAAGATTGCAGGTTCGAGTCCTGCCGCGGTCGCGCTCGGAGCGCTGTACTGGCGCTCGCTGTTTTGCTCCGCGGCCCCGGTGCGGGCTCCCCGCACACCCGGTGCCCCTTTTGCCCGTGAGTTTAACCGGCCCGAGGAAGGAGGCGAGGCGCGGGCAGCGGCTGCGTGCGAGCGGGCTGGGACGCTCAGGGTGGCGCGGCCAGCACGCACCGCGCTTGTCACCCTGAAAGCGCCGAGCCCCGCGGATCGGTTGGGATGGAGCAGGGGGTGCCGAGCCGAACGGGAGCACAGGGTGTGGGATAATGGGCTGTAGGATCGGTTGGGATGGAGCAGTGGGTGCCGAGCCGAACGGGAGCACAGGGTGTGGGATAATGGGCTGTAGGGTGCAGGCAGGAGGGTGTAGGGTGCAAGGAATGGCATGCAGAGTGCAAGGAATGGATGTAGGGTGCTGGGAATGGAATGTGGGGTGCAGGGAATGGATGTATGGCGCAGGGAAAAGGCCACAGGTGCAAGGAGTGGGATGTAGGGTGCTGGGAATAGAATGTGGGGTGCAGGGAATGGATGTATGGCGCAGGGAAAAGGCCACAGGTGCAAGGAGTGGGATGTAGGGTGCTGGGAATGGGTGTTGGGTGGAAGGAATAGGATGCAGGTTGGAGGCAGGGAAAAGGCCATAGATGTAGGGATGGAAGGCAGGGTGTATAGGGTGCAAGGAATGGGGTGTAGGGTGCGAGACCAAATGTAGGGTGCGAAGAATGGCCTGTGGGGTGCAGAGTGTGGATGTGGGGTGCAGGGAAGGGCATGTAGGGTGCAGGGAAAAGGCCACAGATGCAGGGAATGGGATGTAGGGCACAGGGCAGGGGATGCAGCCTGCTGGGAATTAGGGTGGTAGGATGTAAAGTGCAAGGTATGGATGTAGGGTACCGGCAATGGGATGCAGGGTGCAGGAGAAAGGTCACAGGTGCAGCGAGCGGGATGCCAGCTGCAGGGCAGGGGATGCAGGGCGATTCAGGGTGCCGGGAATGGGATGTAGGTTGACAAGGAAGGGAAATAGGAGGTGCCGAGGTGCGGACAGGTGCGTGCCGGCTCCGTGCACGCCGCAGGAGCTGCTGTGGCCGGGCCGGGCCCCGGCACAGCCCAGCCCCGCGCGGGCATGGCCGGGCCGGGC
>VZRH01003254.1:0-12207 GCA_013397555.1 Urocynchramus pylzowi | reverse complement strand
ATGCTACTTTGGGGCTGCTCTTGACAATTAGTGATGCCCTGACACACTACGAGGAGTGGGAGAGGAAGATCGAAGCGTGGCAGAATCCCATCCTGGAGGACAGGTAGATGGGAGCCCCTTCCCAGTGGCCTCCCGGGCTTGGCTGCCGCAGGAGCAGCGGCCACCCCCTCGGCCTGTGCGGCTGAGCTTCCCTGTTTCCCGCAGCCAGCTGCCTTCCTGGTACAAGTCAGCCCTCTTCAACGAGCTCTACTTCCTGACGGACGGAGGGACCATCTGGATGGAGGTGCCCCCTGACTGCTGTGCCGAGGACCTGCAGGGGCCGGCGGGGGCGGGGCTCTCCCACCTCCTCCCTGTCCTGCGGGAGTACGGAAGGTTTGCTTATTTGGAAGGTAACTCACAAGGATGCGAGGGATTCTCCCAACTCGAGCCCTCCCATTACTGTAGCCATGTGTTTTTAACCTGCCGTGGGGATGCTTTGCACACTCCAGTGTGTAAGGAGCAGTGCTGTTCCCAGGAGAGCCCCTCGCAGCCCTGAAGGATGGGGCGTGAAGTGCTCCCCACGTCCCTGGTGCTGTGTGTAGAGAATGAAACCCTCTTTGAACGGGAGCCCCTGCCTGTGCTGGGAAAGATGCCCCTTTCGAGGGCCGTGTGGAGGGAGGACCTTTCCCCTTTTCCCCTCCCCACGGCAGTCTCCTTTCCCTCACCACGTGCCCTGTCCTGCCAGGCCAGGAGTACCGGATGTACAACACCTACGATGTCCATTTCTACGCCTCCTTCGCTCTCATCATGCTGTGGCCCAAGCTGCAGATCAGCCTGCAGTATGACATTGGTGAGTGTCCCAGAGCCCCGCCTTGGTGCCTGCTCAGGGCTTCACCTCGGGAAGAGACGGAGCCTTTGGGACAGCTGCTGCTGCAGGGATGTGCCACGGAGCCAGCATCCCCCTCCAGCTGCTCTGCTGTGCCCGGGACTTGCAGCCCTGGCATGTTGCTGGCCCAGCAGCTCTGTGCCCGGCACTGGGGGTGCCTCCTTGCCATGCTGGGGGTGCACAGCTGGCTCTGCCTGCCCTGGGGGAGCCCCTGGTCTTCCCAGCTCTGTCCTTGCTCCTTGCTGAGGAGACGTGGAGCTGTTTGCAGACTCCCAGTGGGAGATGGGCCACAGGCCATCACTCCAGGCTGAGTGGGGTCCTGCTGGCCTGCACCAGGGGGGGTCCCATGTGGTGGGTGGGCTGATGAAGAGGACCCCAAGCCATGGAGGGTCACAGCAGGGGTCACACAATAGCCTTCTGGGACAGTGGGAAGGGAGGCCAGTGTTGAGGAAAGGGAACAGGGGCACTGATCTGTGAAAGAGAGGAGACTCTCTATATTTGCAGAAAAGTTTTATTGGGAGAAGCAGGTGCTAAAGCAGGAGGAAGGGCTTCAATCTGGCACTGCCTCTTCTCTGGGAGCTCCAATGCTACCACCCTCAATCTATGTGCTTTTCCAGGCGCCAGAATGTGTTGTAGCCGACCCTGAGGGAACACAGAGAGAGGAGATGTAAGGATGGGACATGGGAGTGGCCCAATGCCCAACCAGCCCTGTATCCTTCCAAAACACCTGCACCTTGTCAGGACGCCCAGGGAAGCTGTGCACAAGCACCCTGTCCTCCCTCACTTGCACACTGGCAGCAGCTCTGCCAAGCACTGAGCACCACAGGCTGGGAGCACCACCCTTCATTCCCAGCCTCGGGCCATTCAGGATTCCTTCTTAGGCCTTTGGTTTTGGAAATGTCTCTCAGGTGGTGAAGCTTCCCTTGAGGTTGTCACTTTGCACACCAAGTCCTTCTGTTGCCTTATCAAGGAAACCAATACTCCAAAACCTTAGGGTATTACTTGCCTGAATTATAGCCCAAGTGATACAACGTTATCATTACTGGAATTGTGAAAAATTCCTGTAATTACCATCTCACATGGCATCCAAGGTGAGGACTGATTGATGATTAAGGTCAACCATCCCATGACTTTACCACAGCATTCCTAAGTGAGGCCCCTCGAGCTCTCCTGGACTACTGCAGGGGCTGTGCCACCATCTCCTGCTGAGTGCATGACTGAAGGGATGTGAACACCCCCTAGTAAGGGCAGTATGACTGCTGCCAGCCTGGATCTATAATTAAGTCTCTGCTCTAATTGTGGTAAACCCTCCCAAATCACCTTATAAATGTTAAATTAGTCAATGGTTAAGTGCTGCCATGTTCTTTAGACAGAAACCATTGAGCAGGTCTGAGACTGAGAGCAGAATCAGCCCCAGCTCGGATCCATCAGCAGTTTAGAAAGCAGTGGGTACCTCCCTGAACTTTGTGGTTAATTTAAAGGGTCTCACTTCTCCTTTTCCATCTCCAACTTCCACGTAAATAATTCTAAATTGATTCTAACCCATTTTTTCCTTCCTATGTTTTACCCCTGCACAGAGCAATCAAGTGAACCTTGCCATGGAGCTTTGCTGAGTCCCGCTTTTGCAAACATCTGTTAAACCTGCTTTTGCCAACCCCTGTGAGAGTGGCTCTGGAGGCAGCCTAAAACACTCACTTGTGACAGCCCCAACCCCTCGGGGTGCACAGGGGACCTGTGCAGGGCAGGGACAGGGGGCTCACCTGGTGGCTTTCCAGTCATTTTTGATGTTCTCCACACGTGACCTCAGCAGCCACATGGTCTTCAAAACTTCTCGGTTCCCTTCCTCGAAGCACTGGCCCGTGAAAACACTGATGGTGTCTGTGGGGACAGGACAGGAGGTGGAGGGGAGCATGGCAGAGGTGACCCCTGCTGTCCCCAGCCTCTGGGGACAGTGGGCTTGGGGAAAGCAGCAGGAGGGCTCACAGGGCTGGGCTGTCACACAGGCAGGGGCAGGCAGTGCAGCCTTCAGCCCCTGCTGCCTCTCCTGCACCCTGGGACTGGGAGCTGACAGCAACCAAGGAGCTCCAGGGACAAGGATGGGGGAGCTCCAGGGAGGGGAGAGGGAGAGCAGGGGGGATAGTGCAGGGTAAGGCAGGGAATCAGCAAGGGCACTGCAGGGAAGGAGAGAAGGAAGGTCTGGGGTCACAACAAGGATGCTAAGTCTAAGTACTTGTAAAGTTCCAACGAATGGTGAAGCCAAAGGTGGGCTGGCTCTCATCTGGGGGGTGCTGGAAACCCAGCAGGGGTGATTCCCTGATCTCTGATGAGGAGTCCGACACAGCCGTGAGGTACTTGCCACTGAAGTCACCATCTTCATTTACTTCATAAATGGTCATATTGGAGCCCAGGTCATTCTTCCATTGCCCAGTCAGGGAGCACTGGAGAGGGAAGAACTCAGCACTTGTGCCACAGCACAGCCTGCAGCCACGGCCCCCTGCCCACCCCACCCTGTGCATCCCACCCTGACAGTACCTTTTTCACAGCGAGGCCGTGAGCCCCCAGGGCCAGGAAGAGCAGGAGCAGGAAGGGAGTTGCTTGCACCATCTCTGCAGCAGGTGGACAGCTGATGTACCTGGGGATGTGCTCCTTGCAGGGCCCTGCTGATGCTCCTGCTCNAGCAGGGGTGATTCCCTGATCTCTGATGAGGAGTCCGACACAGCCGTGAGGTACTTGCCACTGAAGTCACCATCTTCATTTACTTCATAAATGGTCATATTGGAGCCCAGGTCATTCTTCCATTGCCCAGTCAGGGAGCACTGGAGAGGGAAGAACTCAGCACTTGTGCCACAGCACTGGCTGCAGCCACGGCCCCCTGCCCACCCCACCCTGTGCATCCCACCCTGACAGTACCTTTTTCACAGCGAGGCCGTGAGCCCCCAGGGCCAGGAAGAGCAGGAGCAGGAAGGGAGTTGCTTGCACCATCTCTGCAGCAGGTGGACAGCTGATGTACCTGGGGATGTGCTCCTTGCAGGGCCCTGCTGATGCTCCTGCTCCCTCTCCTTTTTATTGCTGCCAGATGGGTGCGTGGCAGCTCTGGCCAGGACATTGCACAATCTGGGTGTTCCCAAATTTATCAGCCATCAGAGGGGGGGCTGGGGACAGCTGATATTCTCAGAATGCGTTTGTTCCAAGATAAATGCAGGTAGACAGCCTAGGTGAGATGCTCCAGTATTGTGTTGCCACAGTACCCCTCCAGCCTCCCTCAGTGACCTCAAGGGAGAGCTTCTTTGCATCTTTGTCCCTCTTCATTTGCTGTGGGCTCTGACATGGGAAGATACCAGCAGGTGCAGGGGGGCCACATCTGGGAGCTTGCTCTTGCCATATAACATTATTCCTCTGCCCAGAAATTCTCCCCTGGGAGCAAAAAAAGGCACTTGTCACCCACTGGCAGCACTGGGACAGCATAATTATCTGCTGAAGAATGGTCACAGAGGAGAGGACAGGATATTTCCTATCTGCCAACCCTGATAGCTATTGAGTACTAAGGATGCACTTTGGCAGAAAAAAAAGTCCTGTCACGGCCAGAAAGAGATAATATCCCTTCTTGTGGTATCCCCAGAACTCCTCCACCCTTTCTGTGGTGTCCTAGGGCATCCAATGCATTTCCTGTGGTGTCCTCAAAGCTCCCACGCCCTGTGGTATCTTTAATGCTCTTCTCACCTGCTGCCCTTGCTGTGCACCCTGCCAGCTCCCTCAGTGTCCCCCCCAGATTCCATCACTGTCCAGAGGGATCAGGATGTTGTCAGCCCTTGTCTTTTGAGTTTCTCTAAGCCTTCTGATGTTTACATTCTTGTAATGGAGTTTCTCACACACTTTCATGTAAATAATGATTGTTTGCATTCTTCTGTGTAGGAGGAGAAGTTTGATGGAGTGTTAGTCTGACTAGTGTGGTTGGAAAGGTGGCAATACCATCCTCCAATCCATTGTCACTTTTGGAATTCTATAAATGTTAAGGTCTGAAAAATAAAGGCTCTTTTCCTGTTCCTATTGGGATACTGGAACATGGTGTGTGAGTGTGCTATTCCTGTGACGCAGCCGTCACACCGGGGCTCTCCAACCTCATGGGTGTCCCTTGGCAGGAGGCTCAGCCTCCTCTGGTACCAAAGCAGCAGATCTGGGCACCACACATGGCCACCACCACCATGGCCACCCTGGGACGCTGCTGCTGCTCGCCCTGGCCCTCTTGTGCCCCGTGATGCTGCATCCAGGGAGGTGAGGGCAGCCCTGGGGCAGCCTGGCCGTGCCGAGCCCTGCTGGGCTGTCCTGGGGGCAGGGTGGAGGGCGAGGGGCTGCACGCCCTGGCTGTGCCATCCCTGTGGTGTCTGCTTTCTCTGTGCCAGGCCCTGCCACCCCAGCACACAGAGGTTTTGCCTGAGGGGCTGCATGTTCTGGGTGCACTGTCCTGTACCATGCTGGGCCGTGCCACGGTGCAGTGTCCATGACCAAGGAGGCTGCCAGCTCTGGCTGTGCTTCCCTGGGGTTACTGTGGTCACCTACCCCTGCCATAGGGGGGTACCCAGTACCTGCAGCTCTGCTGCCCTGCCCAGAGACTGAGGGTTGCTTTCCCAACTGTGCTGGTCCCAGCTGCCAGGGGGAGGGGCTGTGCCATGGGACACACATCCCCCTGCTCAGCCAGGCTGAAAGTGGGACTGTACCTTGGCACTGAGCCCCTGCAAGACCTGTGGAGAAACAAGCTGGGCTCTTACATGACCCTTTTGGCCCTGAACACAGCTGGGACCTTCTTGGGCTCCTGCCACAGCACAGCAGCAGCCACCACCAAGCAGATCCTGGTGTCACCCCTGCAAGGAGCCCAGCAGCCAAGAGCTAGCCCACCTTTGGCTTCACTGTGCAGTGGCAGTTCTCACATACACCAGTGCCAGCAACCCCCTGCCCATGCTGGGAGGGGGGAGTCCCCTGGCTGGCAGCCCTTGTCCCTCGTGGCACCCAGAGGAGCCCTGGCTGTGGGCACAGAAGTGGCCCACACGTCTGCCCCTGCCTTGGGAGATGGAGGAGATGTGGGACATGGGATTGTGAGGGTGTTTGTCTGGGACAGTGCCGCAGGCAGAATGGGAGCTTCAGACAATGTTTATTAAATAAGCCCTCCCACTGAATCACAAGGTTCAGAAAGCACTCTCTTGTGTTCTAGCAGAGTTTGGGCACAGCTGGATCCAACTTAGCCCTAGGTTTTGTCAATGGATTATGTCTAAAGGATTATACAGGTGTAATAGAAACTCTGTGCAACATAGTACCACAGGATTGAGGATGGCAAACCAGATGTATTCATATAAAAACGAATAATTTATTATGATAATTAGACAAAAATATCTTTATAATAATTATTTACTACAGATTAGAACCTACAACAATTGCTATAGTATGATGAGCTATATTGAAGCAGTACTCAATATATTAAAGCTAGCAAGGCCAAATACAAAGTAGACCCTGAAGTTACCCATACCAGTAATTGTGGGCAAATCTCTCTGGTTCAGCCTCAGGAAGGGGGTATCCCCATGCAAGAGAGGAATCTCCACACACACCCTGGGAAGGAGGGTTTTAGAAGACCCTGACCTTAGAAACTGGGGGCAAGCTTTTACAGTATAATGTGACTGACTGTCAGCAGGATGTCAGCTGTGGCAGCTGAGCAGCTTTAAAAACATTATCAATAGTTATCACTTACTGGTTTCCTTTCTTTGGTTCTTTACCAATTCTATCACACCTTCACATCACTATTCAGGATGTTGAACTTTAGGGACTGACAAGTCAGACTCATTTCAGCATTATTCAACACCAAAAGCAGCATGACACCCCTTTCTCCACTCACCACTGCAAACACCAGGATTGCACAGCCTTCAAATGCTGCAGTGGCAGAGAAAGAAGGAAGCAAGGTGCCCAGCCCTGGGCAGAAGGGGACTCGATGTAGTTGAGGGCCTGCAGCCCTGTGGCTCAGCTGCTGCCCACAGAGGCCTTCCCAGGAGGAATGCTCTCTCCTATGCTGCCTGCATGACAGGGCAGAGCCAGGAGCCAAGCAAGAAGCAGGTCTTACCTGCTGCTGTTACATGTGGAGAAATGGGTAAGGAAGCACATCCTGCTCCCTTCAGCAAAACCCCACAAGAGCCAGACACCACTGGGACTTGTCCCCTCCCTGCCTCCCTAGCCCTTCAGTCCAGGAAGATAAAGGGCAATTGCAAGGGCTCCCTCTTCCAGTTTGGTCCTGTGCCAAAGAAGACACCAAAGAAGAACGAGAGTAGACAGCTGGAGAGATTTATTAAGAAGTGAAGTGATTTATCCCCTTAAATGTGCTCCACTGCCTGCCCCCGGCACCAGCAGGGAGGGGGCCATGGTACCAGACCAGGACCTGCTTCTTGGGCTCAGATTGTCACTGTCCAGGGAGCCGGGTCTCCCCTGGGGATTGTATCTGCCACAGGCCCTCCTGGGGCAGAGCCAGTCAGAATGTGCAGTGCCACCCCAGGACAACTCCAGCATCCGTGTGCCTGAGTGCACCACTCCAATATCCTCACACACACATCCACCCACACCCTTTCTGATCCCTGCTGGGCAGCTGCCCACCTTACCCAGCCCAATGACTGCAGGAGAGAGGTCTCCTGTGCCCCTGGGCAAGGTACCAGCTGCAGTTTGGGATGGCTGGGGAGCCTGCAGGCTGTCAGAGCCCTGAGCGATGGGGAAGGGGAGGCACAGGCTCCAGCAGCAACTCCTTCACCCACCGTGCTCTGAGGAGACATCCCCACACCTCTGGTCCCCCCTTGTGCTCAGCATCAGCAGCTGGAAGCCCCCTGAGGTCTAGGGCACGCAGCGGAGGTAGGGAAGGAAAACAGCAATGTGAGTACTAGCACAGAGAGGGAGGGGAGGGTCCCTGCCTGCCACCTGCACCCCCAGCCCCTGGAGCACCCTGGGGTGCTGCCCTGCCAGTGCCACGAGGCTCAAGGGCGGCTCTGGCCCTGGGGGAGCTGTGCGGGTGCGGGTGCCCGGCCGGCCCGGCGCTCCAGGGCCAGCTGCATGCTCCAGATGCTGAGGGGCCGCATGTAGGCCAGCGAGCGGTACACCTTCTTCTCCCGGTAGGCCTCGGGCGTCTGGAAAGCCATGCCCAGCCGCTCCCACACCGTGCGGTAGCAGCCCTCCGCCGTTCGGAAGCCTTCCTCCACCATGCCCTGCGCGAGAGGGAACAGGACCGTCAGCGTGTCCAGGGAGCACAGGCTGGGGAGCACGGCCAGCAGCATTCCCGCTCACCTCCTGGATCATGGTGGCAGCCAGGGAGTAGACCACGCCGACCCACACCTCGTTGGACTGCACGCTGGAGGTGTCGGGCACGCCGTCGGGCCTCATGCCGTTCACAGCCCCCATGGTGCCGCCCGCGAAACCCAGCACGTTCTTCTCAAAGATGGTCTTGAGAGCGCTGAGAATGTGACTCTTGGGGAAAACCTGGGTGGACAGAACGGGCTTGGTGCTCAGGTGGACCCCTCAGGCTGGGTCTGGAGCGGGATTAAATTTTCCGTGAGGAAAAGGGCAAGACAGCTCGCTGCGTCAATAGCAATGAATTCCCACCTCAAAAAATAGCAGGAGGAAGTGAAACGTCTCTTTCCCACAAAGGATAAGAAAGCCCCCAAAGTCCTTAACAGAGAGGTGCTGAACCACATTCCACAAGAGGACGCTGACATCTCATCCAACTAGTCGATCTCCAGGAACAGCCTCTCACCCACAATCACCAGCCAAGCACCTGCCCCATTGCTTGTGGGTTTGCTTTGGGGATCTGGCTAACCACACCATCCTAATCTGCTTTCTAGTTGTCACTTCCAAGAGAGGGATGAGCTGTGAGGCTCATCAGCACAGCCCAGGGATGTGGCAGACACTCTGGTGACACCAGAGTCAGGGGAAGCAGAGGCTGGGATGACACCAGGGAGGACCTTTCCAAGGTAGGCTGGGCAGTCCAACCAGAGAGCTTGGGCACACTCAAAGCAAAAGCAGCAGATCCCTTCTCTCTGTGCTCAAGCCAAGCATCCATGCAGACATTTATCCCCAGTGTGGCTCTGGAAATAAACCCAGGGGGTGCTGTGGGAATCAGTGAAGGGCTGAGGTGCCCTTCTCTGGCAGAAACTTTTGGGCACATTTTTTCAGGACTGGATCACAGGCTGTTCTTACATCTCATTTCTTGTTCACTGCTGACTTGTGCACACAGCAAGGCCACGTTAATGAGCTCACAGACAGGACTGATGCCAGCCAGGCAATGGAGCAAAATACATGGAAAAAATCCATGACATGTCATCGTTACACAGGAGAGGAATTCACCAGTCCTGCCTGCAGTCAGCTCAGAGCTCACCAGAGAGCAGGGAGAAGCACCACCTTCAGCAGCACAAGGCTGAGGCTGGGGAAAGGCAGGCCACACTCTGGACTGCACCACATCTACTGTTTCTTCCCCAAAAAAGGAACTGCAGGAGGGATTTTCTGCAGGAGGGCTGGGCCAGATCCTGCCTGGAGCCCCAGGCACAGCCCCAACCCCACACTGGGTTAAACACAGCAGGCAATGAGCAGCTAAAGTCACCTGAAGCTCCCCTCTGATTTCCCAACACACAGTGAAGTGGTTTGTCACCCTCCCACAGACAAAGCCACTGCTCCCTGCACTCAGCTGAGGCCTTTGCCTGCCCGTGTCCACCACAAAGCTTTGCTGTGACAACTGCAAACCACGGGGTATTAATAACCCAAAGTGCCCCCCTCTCTTTAAGGTATTGCAGCACCGGTGGCTGCTCTGACCATCCCAGCAGATGTGAGGAGGCTGCAGCAAATTCTTCTCTTGCAACTGAAAAGGACAACAGCCTTCAGGACTTGGAATAAGCCATAGTTTCCTCTGACATTCATTTTGGATTTTTTAGGGCAGCAAATAACATGGAAAGTTTCATACACTTTTTCTACTGTTTTTAAACAAATAGCACCTTTCCCACAGCAAACTCCACTGGGGCCAAAGCTAGCTGCAGTTACATACTCCTGCTTGCATGGCCTCTCTGTGAGAGGGTTTTGGTTTAAGATGGATTCCACTGTACCCATCCAACAGCCTCCACAATGGTGTGCAGAGTGAAGAGCCGGCAGGTGCCCCCCACACTGGCCCTAAAGTGTAACCCCAACATGTACCAGCCCTGCTGCTGCTTCCCTCCTGCCACAGGTCCCATCTTGCCACAAGCACACCAGGCAGCCCCTTCTCTTACCTCAAACTCCCCTTTGTCCAGACCACAAGCTCCGAGAAACCACTGCCCAGCACACTGGTCTGACATGATGCTGCTGGACGTGTCACTTCCACTGCTATCATAGTTGTAGTATTTTCCTGGAAAAGGCAGGAAAAGGCTTAAAATCAATAGATGAGGATACTGGTTCGTGTGAGCTGACCCTACACACCTCCCTGTGTGTCAGGAGCACAGCTGCTTTTTCCACAAGAGTCTTCTTCCTTTCCCCCATCTGTTCCCTCGTAGACACCTGCTCCTTCCCCTCCATTTAGAGGAGCAGCATCTCCCTTCCTTCCCCCCCCAGCTTGCAGGGACAGTATCACCCCTTCCTTCCCCCATTCCCCACAAGGTTCCATGATCCAAGGAGAGGCCACTCCCTCCCAAGGGACGCGCGGCCAGCCGAGTGTGGTTCCCCACTGCTGAGCACCCACCATTCCAGAGCATCCTCTCAAACGCCTCCTTGCCCTTGTTCAGGATGTCCAGGTATTTCTGCTGGACCTCAGTATCCCCAAGCTCCTCTGCCATCTTGCACATCATGCAGACAGCAGCCAGCCACAGTCCGCCGCAGTAGGCACTGCCAAACAAGAGAAGCATCAGCAATGTGGGACACCTCAAGGGTTCCGTGACAAACGGGACACAAGGGCCAAGTTCTGAGCTGTGTCCCTTCCCCACAGCCCCCATCTCCACCCCCCACCTGCCTCTCTTGCTCACCTGGCTCCGTGCACCACCCACGCGTCGTACGTCTGGTCGGCAAAGCCACCGTTTTCAATGAGCCCATCGTTATCCGTGTCAAACTTCAGCTCCGACTCCATCACAGCCTGTGGGAGAGGCAGGAGATGGTCACACAGTCCTCACATCCTGGAAGCTCCTCACACTCTGCTCAGGAGCATCCATCCTCTGAGGAATGAGAGCTGGTGGCTCCTGAAGTGGGAAGTGGGACAGGGTGCTGCCCCACGGGCTGATCTCCCAGTACCTGGCACACTGGCCACATGTCCTGCAGGTACAGGGAGTCATGTGTCAGGCAGTAGTCACGGTACACCTGCAGCACAAACTTCAGGTTGAGGTCCTTCCAGTCAGCAGTGTCGTGCATCAGGTAGGCATTGACACGCTGCCATGGCTCGTCACCTAAAGCAGGACACACCAGATGCAGCAGGGCAGCAAGCAACAAACATCCCTCCTCCTACACAGGAGCAAGGACCCAAGGGTGCTGTGATCTAACAGCACTGAAATAATATGTTGTACCCTGTGCCATCTCTAGCGAGAAAAGCCTTCCTGCTACTTCTCCCTTGCAAAAGATCCATGCAGCACGGTCTTCATCACCACCCCACACCATCCAGCTTTCCATTCCCAGAAAATATAGAATCACACAATCATTTAAGTTGGAAAAGACCTCTCAGCACTGCTAAGTCCACCACTGAACCACATCCCTAAGTACCACATCTACACTTCTTTTAAATACACCAGGGATGGTGGCACCACAACTTCCCAGGCAGCCAGTTCCAATGCTTGACAACAATAAACAGTGTATTCCATGCACCACATCCATTTCCCACAGCTTGGCATCCCCTCTGCTCCCCCACAGGCCCAACAGACCCCTCACCTGGGTCCCCAATGTCATGTGGCACCACGTTCTTCATCTTCACCTGGGCTGTCTGACCACACATCAGGTACTGCCGGGGCTGGACATCCTCGTTCACCACAGTGACAGCTGCAGAGGACACAAAGCAGGACATGTAAGAAGGGCAGCAGAAACTGATACAGAAAGGTCCAAGCATAAGCACAGGCAGGGCCACCAGTACCAGCATACCAAGCTGCCCTTTGGAGCTCCAAGATCACAGCTCTCTGCAAAGGGGTGAGGGGACAGGCTGCTCTCCATGCCCCACTCAGCAGGGGACATGCAACTGTCACTACTCCCTTAAGGGAGGGCTGGGAAGGGAACCCAGTGGGCTCAGCCCTACCAGAGCCCAGCAAAGGGCTGTGTTCTACACCCCAACCCAGGCCACCACCAAGCAGCCACCAAACCCAGCCAGAGCACTGGGAGTCTGCAAACAGCTC
>VZRH01003243.1:2461-20102 GCA_013397555.1 Urocynchramus pylzowi | reverse complement strand
TGGCATGGAGTCGGTATCGTGAGTCATCATGGCCTCATCTCACACACCGGCCATATGTTAGCTGATGCTGTAACTGGGAAAATTCCACTCCAGAACAGGAGATATAAGACCTGGTTCTGGGGTGGAGGAGTGAGAAGGATGAGATGCACACCGTTTTGATCCAGGGGATGTCCTGGAAGTGCACTGCCTACCTGCCCCTGCTGCCGAGCACCACGCTCCATCTCCTTCTCCAGCTCAGCAGATTNGCCGCCAAGCACCACGCTCCAGCTCAGTGGATTTTTGGGAATCCAGGGGTTGGTGTATGTTGCTTGCTACTGCAGCTAATGGAAGAAATTTGCTTTGCAAGCCCAGTTGTGCCTTAGGTTATTTTATGCATGGGTCTCCTCCTGAACCTGTGGCAATGACCACCAGGGACCTACAGGACACTCCTACTCTGAGGTCAATAAATTCTGAGAAGTGATTTAAACTAGAGGCTGTTTACCCAGTCCTTCCTGCCCTCCTCCTCAACATCTGTACCCTTGGATTTTCCTGCAATAAACTCTGGTGAACTGTTACACAGCAAGCACTCCCGTCTCTCACTGGTGAGGACATAGTATTACTCTATCTGGGCATGGGCGGAAGGTTGGCTGAGGGAATTGGCCGCAGCATTCAGGGAAACCCATTTGGATTCGCGGACACCCCGTCAGGACCGGCTCAGAGCGGCCCGCACTGGAGTCCAGGTACACAACATCCACAGCCTTCCCTGCATCCACCAGGAGGGTCACCTGGTCATAAAAGGAGACCAGGTTGGTCAAACATGCCCTACCCCTCCTAAACCTCTGCTGGCTGGCTCTGATACACAGGCCATCCTGTGAGTGCCCTGTGATGGCACTCAAGGTGATCTGTTCCATAACCTTGCTGGGCACTGAGGTCAGGCTGACAGGCCTGGAGTTCCCCAGATCCTCCTTCCAACCCTTCTTGGGGATGAGCTCATGCTGGCACCTCCAGTTCTCTGCGACCTCCCCGGTGAGCCAGGACTGATGACAAATGATGGAGAGCAGCTTGGGGAGCTCATCCTCCAGCTCCCTCATCCCCCTAGGATGGATCCATCTGACCTCATACATCTGTGAGTATCTCAGTGACTCAGCAGGTCTGTGACTGCCTCCTCCTGGATTACAGGGGGTTGTTCTGCTCCCTGTCCCCACCCCCCAGCCCAGGAGGACACTTGTCCTGAGCATGACCTGTCTTACTGTTGAAAACTAAGGCAAAGAAGGTGTTTAAGTTCCTCTGCCTTTTCCCCATCTTTGGTTACCAAATTCCCTCCCACATCCAATAAAGAATGGATGTTATTCTTACCCATGTTTTTCCCAGTATTGTATTTATAAAAATAATTTTTATTATCCTTCACAGCAGAGACCAGTACATTCTAACTGGACTTTTACCTCTCTGTTTTTCTTCATGCACCTCAAATATTTCCTGAGTCACTTGCTCCTCTTTCCAAGGGTGATCCACACTCTTTTTTTCCTTTAGTTCCCTCAAAAGCTCCTAGTTACACAGATGGAGCCCATCTGCCTCTAACAGGCCTGGTGCTGTAGAAGTTGCCCTGTGACCAAAGAACCCAAAATTCCATTGATAGCACCAGCCTTTAAATAATTTATTGATAATGTGGATTCTTCTGTTCATCACTCTCCCCTCAAACTGAAGGAACCAACCAGAACACCTCCAGAGCTCCTGCCCTGTTGGATTAAGTTCTTTTCTGACTTAGAGATGGGGCAACTGAGAGGTGTTTTAAAAACTTTTTTCTATTTTCAGTCTCATATGAAGGGTGAGATAATACAGATGTTATCATTCACACTATTACAATTATAAGTCAACTATTTCTTAATTACAATACACTATAAGCATTTCTTGGCCTATCAGCTTTTGCTACACTATACTACAAATGCTTTAAGGCTAATCATCTAAAATTACTCCTCGTGGGTCTTACTATACTGCATCTTTCATAGTTCTATTTCTCCAGAGTATCTATTTTTTTTTTGCAAGGCCGTCCTTTAAAACTTGTTTCTATTTCTATTTCTCTTTCAACAATGTCTGTCTCATTATGTGACATTTCTAAATCAGTATTTCTTATCTTGAAGTTTACATACACATGTATATATGTACACATGTATGTGAACCTTCTGTCAAGTTTTGAAAATTTTCTACTAATCTATTTCCCACACTGCCCCATCAACCAAGTGACCCAGAACCTTGAAGACCTTTTTAACTACCCTGGTGTTCTTCTTTTCAACCTCATCACTACCAGCCTGGACAACCAGCAGTGGGTAATAAACAGTGAGGTGAATCAGCCCAGGGAGTCTCCTGGCGGTATCCAGACCAATCGGGAATTACAGGGGAGGAGAACAGTTTAAACAAACCAATGAGGTCTCAGGGGAGGCACAAATGACAGGGAAGGTGCTGGAAATAAAGGCGGGGCCATCCTGATAGATAACGGAGGAGAGGAGGGTTACAGTGATGGACATGGAAAGAACTGGAACAGAGGGCAGGTCTTTGGGAAGATGGACAAGGGAGGTGGGAGGATATAACTCAGGGGCAAGCGATCTGCACAGGGCCAACAGAACCAACCATTACAAACTTGTAAAGAAAAAACACACCAGCACAACAGACAACTCTGGGATCAGGGCAGCGCCTCACACAAGTTCTTGTGCTGCAAATGGTGAGCATGACCCCAGGGTGGAACAGCCACGAGTGGCAAAATGAAATACGGACAGGAGCGATGGAGTAACCCAGGAAAGTAAACTTTAATAACGAGCAAACAAAAGAAAATAATCCGCACACAATATAGGGTTTCCTCCAAAGACCCCAAAATACGGGAAACACAGCAATATATACACTCTTATGTGTATATATGTATATACACTCTTATGATCTGAGGGCAGGGAACCAGTCATCAATGAGGACTAAGAACATTGCCTTATACGTAACACGCTATGAACCAATCAAAACCACAAACTAGAAACATAACCTTAATGGAACAACAACATTAACATAACCACTACCATGATCCCATTCTTTTCACCATAACTTAGCTGCACAATTCCCCTCTTAACATCCTGTTTCCCACAGCTTTAAGTTGAAGCCTTTGGTAATGAAGGCTAGCTCACAACCCATCCCAATTAGTTGAAATTTCACATCTCCCCCTTTCTATTTAAAACAAATATGAACTTCAAAGACTTCCTTAAAAATCCCAAACAACCAACCTGCTAAACACAGCAATAACATCAATACAAGTATAATAACAACAAGAATTAGAATTCCCATCTTAATTAAAGACAACAGCCAATTTGGTAAACCCAAACTTTTAACCTGTCCATTAAACCAGTCCTTTTCATTTTCAACTTGAAGTTTCTTGACTCCATCCTTGACGACTTGAATGCTCTGAAGTATTGACTTGCTGTGGCCCAATAAATTCATACAGCATAGTCATAGCCCAATAAATTCATACATGAAAGTCTTGGAAGCTGTGTCCTTGTGCCAGAGCAAGAAATCAATTGCAGCCCTATTTTGTAGTGTAGCATGCCCAATACTGTCAACATGTTAGTAGCCCGCTCAATGTGACGGACGTAGCACTGGTTTGCTTACTCAGCCAACACCCTATACTATCCAGTTGTTCGAATGCTTTTTTGCTTCAGCAACCCAAGGTGCCAATACTGAGATTGCTATTCTTTTGCCTTTTTCCAAGACGTTCTTGTTTTCCAAGAAAAGTTTTGTTTCTACTATAGAGGTAGTACTTCCCAGTGATACCTTTGAAGAGGTGCTTATCTGTTAACGCTCCGGACTGAGAAAGCAAATCAAAGAGCATCGTCAGGATGAAGGGTTATGTCAAAGAACAATTCTTTAAATCAATAACTATTAATTTCCATTTCCTAGGAATCATGACAGTAAACCAGGTTGTAATAGGCCCATGTCTTCCGTGACCTCATTGATTTTACGTAGGTCCTGTAGGAGTCGCTACCTGACCATGTTTTGGTCTTGGATGGCAAAGATTGGAGTGTTCCACACATGTGTGGTTGGTGTGATGTGCCCCTTTTGAAGCTGTTCTTGTACCAGAGACTGAGGCACAACCAGTTTTTCCTTGGGGAGGGGCCACTGATCTACCCACACAGGCCTATCTGATTTCCAAGTTAGTTTTAGGGTGTGGCGCTGCTCAATGGCCCCAGTTAAAAATTTGTCTCAAGGTATACTCCCCACTGAGATAAAATGTCTCTTCCCCAGAAAACTATAGGGACTCTTACCACAAAGGGTCTGGTTTGGTGGATCCTTCAAATTTGATTAGCTCCATGTTCCTGAGGCAGGTGCTGTTACCTCCAATCCTTGATAGAGTTCCCAGAGCAGGAGCAAGAGCCCAGTCAAGGGGCCACTCGGACCACGAGATGACAGTCATGTCTGCACCCATGTCTACAAGTCCTGAAAGAACAATTCTTTTGGTGTTAAAAGTTTTAGTATACATGTCATCTGAGGTCGACTGTGGCTGATTACCTGCGTCCACATGACTGAGGACTCTGGCATACTGTCATTGGTCAAATCAGTAAGTAAAATCACTTGTGCGATTATTAGTCTTTGGGGAATAAAACAAGGTGGATTAGGACACATTGCTAACACTGTAATTTCCTGTTGTGATATTAATGATAGCACTGATGATAAAACAAAAAATCCTTCAGTTTTTGACCTACAATTCCCAAGAATTAACAGTTCACTGAGTGGTCTTTGGGCCCAAGTTGTCCTGTTGATATAGTATGAATGGAGAAATCAGTCAGTATTACTGGCTTGGCACTTGCTAAGTCCAGCCTGGCACCTCAAGGCAAGGTTGTTGGTAGCCCTGCGATGAGATGCTGAAGTTCTGGGCCATCTGGCCTCTGGTAGTTGCAGTCATGGATAGCTGGGACATTTGTGTCTCGCGGGGCTGGCCTGTACTCCACTGGAAGTTTCCGGTGGCAGCCTGCTACAACCTTCCCATTTTGGGCGAAATTGGTTAGTGTGTTGGCAATCTCTTTTGCACACACAGGTCCTAGGAGCAAGTTTTGCTCCTTCCTGGGGGCAGTTCTTTATGAAATGTCCCTTTTTGCCACATTCATAATACCGTCTCGGACCCTGTTGTTGCCCTTGAGGGATGACTCTCATTAACTGTTTGTGATGACCCGGAACTTTGGGGTCTCCACGAAGTATGAAATTTCCAAGTGATATGTAAGGCATTTGTTAGTTGTAATACCTTAGCTGTAAAACGAGGACCTATATCAGAATTGATGGTGTTGATTACTCCAATACAACAGACTGTATTGGGATACAATCTGTTCTAACAAAATTTTGCTTACAGTCTCTGCAGTAGCTCTCGTTGTTGGGTATGCCTCCACCCAATGAGTTAAATGGTCTATTATTACAAGTAAATACTTATACCTTTGTACCTGTGGTAATTCCATAAAGTCTATCTGTATATATTGAAATGGTCTTTTTGCTAATTCTCTTCCTCCCTGAGGTAATTTTCTCATTACCTTTTTGTTTATCTTCTGGCATATTATGCATTCTCTAGTTATTATCTTTGCAATTTCCCATATCCTGATGCATACATAAATTGTCACAAAATGATCATGTAAAGCCTGAGTACCCCAATGGGTTGAGGCATGTAGGTCCTCTTATATCTTTCAACTCTGGTAAGATTAATACTGGAACAGTTGCCAATTTTTCTTTTAACTCTTCTAACTTCTCATCATCTTTGCTCCAATTTATAGGCTCGTCTTCAACTAATTTATTATAGAGGAATTTAACCAATTTTGTGTGTCCATCTATCCGTAATTTACAGTACCCAATTAATCCAAGTAATTTCCTTACATCCGTTTTTGTTTTAGGTGCTGGTGATGATAGTATCCCCTGAATTTGATCAGAATCCAATTTCTTGTATCCTTTCCCAATTATGTGACCAAGATATTTCACTTCAGATTTGACAAACTGCAACTTCTTTTTTGATACTTTTAACCCTTTTCCCCCCAGGGAGTTCAGTAGATTAACTGTTGTTGTCTGTACATGTGTTGTCTGTACTGTTTTTTCCCCAGAAATTAATAAATAATCCACATACTGTAGAATCTGTGAACCTCCTTTAGTTGTAAATTGTTTCATTATTTCTTCTACATTTGGCCAAATAAGTTTGGTGACTCTGTAAATCCGTGAGGTAACCTTGTCCATTGCAACTGCTTTTTCCTTCCAGTTTCTTCACGTTCCCATTCAAATGCAAACCATTTCCTACTCTCTTTTTCAAGTGGGCAGGGCCAAAAAGCATCTTTTAAATCGGTAACACTGAACCATGCATGTCTTAATGGTACCAGCCTTAATAAATTGTATGGGTTAGCCACTACCGGATATCAGGTAATGGTTTGTTTATTTACTTCCCATAGGTCTTGAACTAACCGATATGTACCATCTGGTTTCTTTATAGGTAGTATTGAGGTGTTATGTTGGGACATGCACGGCTCTAAAATTCCCTCTTTGATCAGGTCTTTAATTACAGGTGTTAGTCCTTGTTTCCCTTCCACAGAAATCGGATACTGTCTCATTTTAATTTCTATAGGTGAATATTTAACAGTCCATGACCTCCTTCTGCCCACACTTTCGGATCTAGTCCTTTTTCATCTTCCTCTCTTAAAACCATCATCTTTACCACCACACGTTTTCCCTCAGGTATTACTCCTATTTTTAATTGCACCTGTAAATCCCGGCCTAGGAGGTTAGAGTCCAGTTCCGGCTTATATAATAAATCTGCACAGCCTTCCCCGAAACTTGCTTTTACAGATACTTCTTCGATGATGGGTACCTCAAAGAAGTTGTTTTCAGCACCTTTAACTTTACATGTCCGGTTACTTAGTTTACATCCTTTAGGAACCTTTGAGACACTTGAACAGTCTGCTCCAGTAGCAACTAAAAACTCAGTTTCTTCACTCTGAGGGCTAATTTCTAGGTTTACCAGAGGCTCCTTTTGATGACTAATATCATCCTTCAGAGTGTTGAGCCCCTGACACCCCTAGTCCTTTCCTTTTTCTCCTTTAAAAATCCTTTCCAGGGTGTCCTCTTCTTTCATGATGACCTCATCCAATTTTCTTTTTCTATAAAAATTCCTGGTTTGTCCCTTTTCACCATAATAGAAACATATGATATCTGCCCAAGGTAGTCTTCCTTCTGCCCAAGGTATTTTACTATCTCTCTCTATCTGGTTCATTCTTTCTACCAGGCAGCTCTTAAAATCCACTTTTTCTAGGCCCTGTATACTTGCTTTTTCTGCTTTCTGTCGATTCACCATTTCTAAATCCTGGCCACTGCTACCATGATTTTTGCTTTGGTCCTGGTCTTTTCCTCCTCCCTCCTTCAGTATACTTTTTGTGCCTCCCTTAATAACTAATTCATTCCCTTCTCTTGCCAATCATTCAGCTTTCCCAATTGTCTCCAGAAGTCTACCCAGGCTTTTGTCACAAATTGAATTTTAACTAAAACCTGTCCTTCTGAACTGTCCGGATCAACAGTAGTATACAGTTGAAAATTTCTCTTCAACCTCTCTAACCAGGCACTGGGTGATTTGTCTCATTCTTGCTGACTACTGAACACTAGTTTAGCATTATTTGTTCTAGGGACGGCTTGTCTTATCTCTCTTATAATCTTATATAATCTTATAATCTTATATATTTTATAATCTTATAATAAGTGTTCTATATTCTCTCATACTTCCCCCTTCCTCCTGATTCAGGTTCCAGTTGGGTGGGTTGATAGGCATTTTATCTTCCCCTCTGGGACCGCCTCAATTCTCTTTCTCCCAAATTCTCATGCCTGCTGTAGGGATCATTTGTATTTCTTCTGAAGAGAAAAGTATCTCTAAGATTGAATTTAATTCCCTCCATATAAAGATATTTGGTCCCAAAAATTGGTCCAATTGTTGAGAATAAGATGGTCTCTGCACGGCACTCACCTAACAACATATAAAATGGCTGCTGCAAACCACTCACACAAGAAAATACAAAAATGGCTGCAGCAAGCCACTCACCCAACTGAACGGCGCTATGTGGTGTTTTATACTCAGCACTTCCTGAGGAGCGGTAAGAGGACTTTTGGCTCGTCCTCACCTCCGAACCTCACTCTTCAAGGGTTCCGACAACTAGCACACAAAGGAAAAGTGAGTGACTCCCTCCACTGGAGCCGCCNTTCAAATGCAAACCATTTCCTACTCTCTTTTTCAAGTGGGCAGGGCCAAAAAGCATCTTTTAAATCGGTAACACTGAACCATGCATGTCTTAATGGTACCAGCCTTAATAAATTGTATGGGTTAGCCACTACCGGATATCAGGTAATGGTTTGTTTATTTACTTCCCATAGGTCTTGAACTAACCGATATGTACCATCTGGTTTCTTTATAGGTAGTATTGAGGTGTTATGTTGGGACATGCACGGCTCTAAAATTCCCTCTTTGATCAGGTCTTTAATTACAGGTGTTAGTCCTTGTTTCCCTTCCCGTATTATCCCTAATGCAGGCAGGTTCTAACCTCCCTTTCAGCCCTCATAGCTGAAAGGGCCCTTCCACAGCCAGCGGCCCTCCTCCCTGAGGGTCGCCGCACCTGTGAAATCTAGGCTGCTCAGTTATCCCTATGACCCCCCTGATGGGATCCTAGCTTGAGGGATCCCTAATCCCCTTAGGGTTAGCACCTTCCCCTTCCCCTGTCTTGGAAGGGGAAGGTGCCCTACACGGCACCTACTCCCCTACACGGTGGCAACCTTATTAGGTAGTCTCCGTGCAGGAGTTTTTCTCCCGCCCCTAAGGTCCTAGTTCCTTAGAGACTACANGGTGTTAGTCCTTGTTTCCCTTCCACAGAAATCGGATACTGTCTCATTTTAATTTCTATAGGTGAATATTTAACAGTCCATGACCTCCTTCTGCCCACACTTTCGGATCTAGTCCTTTTTCATCTTCCTCTCTTAAAACCATCATCTTTACCACCACACGTTTTCCCTCAGGTATTACTCCTATTTTTAATTGCACCTGTAAATCCCGGCCTAGGAGGTTAGAGTCCAGTTCCGGCTTATATAATAAATCTGCACAGCCTTCCCCGAAACTTGCTTTTACAGATACTTCTTCGATGATGGGTACCTCAAAGAAGTTGTTTTCAGCACCTTTAACTTTACATGTCCGGTTACTTAGTTTACATCCTTTAGGAACCTTTGAGACACTTGAACAGTCTGCTCCAGTAGCAACTAAAAACTCAGTTTCTTCACTCTGAGGGCTAATTTCTAGGTTTACCAGAGGCTCCTTTTGATGACTAATATCATCCTTCAGAGTGTTGAGCCCCTGACACCCCTAGTCCTTTCCTTTTTCTCCTTTAAAAATCCTTTCCAGGGTGTCCTCTTCTTTCATGATGACCTCATCCAATTTTCTTTTTCTATAAAAATTCCTGGTTTGTCCCTTTTCACCATAATAGAAACATATGATATCTGCCCAAGGTAGTCTTCCTTCTGCCCAAGGTATTTTACTATCTCTCTCTATCTGGTTCATTCTTTCTACCAGGCAGCTCTTAAAATCCACTTTTTCTAGGCCCTGTATACTTGCTTTTTCTGCTTTCTGTCGATTCACCATTTCTAAATCCTGGCCACTGCTACCATGATTTTTGCTTTGGTCCTGGTCTTTTCCTCCTCCCTCCTTCAGTATACTTTTTGTGCCTCCCTTAATAACTAATTCATTCCCTTCTCTTGCCAATCATTCAGCTTTCCCAATTGTCTCCAGAAGTCTACCCAGGCTTTTGTCACAAATTGAATTTTAACTAAAACCTGTCCTTCTGAACTGTCCGGATCAACAGTAGTATACAGTTGAAAATTTCTCTTCAACCTCTCTAACCAGGCACTGGGTGATTTGTCTCATTCTTGCTGACTACTGAACACTAGTTTAGCATTATTTGTTCTAGGGACGGCTTGTCTTATCTCTCTTATAATCTTATATAATCTTATAATCTTATATATTTTATAATCTTATAATAAGTGTTCTATATTCTNTACTGTAGAATCTGTGAACCTCCTTTAGTTGTAAATTGTTTCATTATTTCTTCTACATTTGGCCAAATAAGTTTGGTGACTCTGTAAATCCGTGAGGTAACCTTGTCCATTGCAACTGCTTTTTCCTTCCAGTTTCTTCACGTTCCCATTCAAATGCAAACCATTTCCTACTCTCTTTTTCAAGTGGGCAGGGCCAAAAAGCATCTTTTAAATCGGTAACACTGAACCATGCATGTCTTAATGGTACCAGCCTTAATAAATTGTATGGGTTAGCCACTACCGGATATCAGGTAATGGTTTGTTTATTTACTTCCCATAGGTCTTGAACTAACCGATATGTACCATCTGGTTTCTTTATAGGTAGTATTGAGGTGTTATGTTGGGACATGCACGGCTCTAAAATTCCCTCTTTGATCAGGTCTTTAATTACAGGTGTTAGTCCTTGTTTCCCTTCCCGTATTATCCCTAATGCAGGCAGGTTCTAACCTCCCTTTCAGCCCTCATAGCTGAAAGGGCCCTTCCACAGCCAGCGGCCCTCCTCCCTGAGGGTCGCCGCACCTGTGAAATCTAGGCTGCTCAGTTATCCCTATGACCCCCCTGATGGGATCCTAGCTTGAGGGATCCCTAATCCCCTTAGGGTTAGCACCTTCCCCTTCCCCTGTCTTGGAAGGGGAAGGTGCCCTACACGGCACCTACTCCCCTACACGGTGGCAACCTTATTAGGTAGTCTCCGTGCAGGAGTTTTTCTCCCGCCCCTAAGGTCCTAGTTCCTTAGAGACTACACTCTCCCAGTCTATCCCTGAGGAACAGCCCTCCAGATGATTTGAGCTAGTGGTCGGAGCTTTACCCCTTACCCCGGTCAATCCAGCTCACTAACCCCCTTTATTCGGGGCCAATGGCTCAAAGCACCCCTCGGAGCCTCCAATCACAGGAGGAACGGGAGCCTAAATGGGTAAGGGCGGCTAGAGGTGGGTACTCCCTGTCTCCCCTACTCTGGGGGTCCCTAGGGGTACACACACTCAGCAACAGCAACACTTGCTTCTGTCCCTTCCCGGCCAGCCCCCTCGTGGGAGTCCGGAACCACAGTACTAGGAGGTCCACACTCTTGTTGGGAGTCTGCACTTGCAGCCCCTGTCTCACTTACACACACTCACTTCACACCCCCTCACACCTTAAATCCCACTCATGTTGCTCAGAGGCAGCGTGAGCCCTGCTCCCTCTTGGAGGGCTCTCACCTTTTTGAGTTGCTGTGTCCCCTGTAGCCTTGGGTACAGGCAGCAATCCCTTTCACAGTCCCAACATAGTCCAGTCCCCAGCAGCCAAAAAGTGGCCACGTCTTCCAGGTCCTGGGCTACCACAGACTGTTTCAGGGCGTGACCTATCCCGGACGAGTTCCCAAAAGATATTATGGACAAACGAGGCCAGACTTTCTTCAGAGAAAATGGCTCTCATTTATTTAAAAAGAGCTACAGGAGATGGAAGGCCCGAGACAGGCTCAGACCCCCACGCAACAAGTCAAAAAAATAACAGTGTGTCTACCCCACGTAACACTGGGTTCTCCAGGAAGCGAGTTCGTCCAAAGAACCCTGAACTTAACTGCACTCCCATTTTTATAACCCCTCTTCGGGTTTAGGATTAGTGGGTTTTGGATCCGTGTGGCAATTGGCTTGTTTCTGGTGTTCCTATCGGTCTTTATTGTTGTTCATTCTTGACCAATCATTTCCTCGGGGCATCAAATTATTGGTGAAGTCTTCGTCCAACCTCCTACCATGGCACTGGCTTTATTGTGCTGACTCTGTTCTGCCCCTTTGGACCATCCCCCTGCCAAATCCTGGACCCTTTAGAACTTGCCAAGAACACTGATTAACTCCCTTAAAACAACAACTGCCCTTCCCAAGGTTACAATAATAAACTCAACCTTAACTCAATACAAAGTGAATCCCACTTGCTAAAGCCTCTGCAATCTCTTGTCCTACCACCGGTGCCAGTAAAGTAGCTGAGTGTTCTGGTGTTCCAAGGCGATTACAAGCCTCAATCATTTGCATCAACATTGGCTCAGGCTCTGGTGGAAGAGCACGCAACACCTTTTTGCATTCAAGGGTAGCATTTGAAATTGCCATTATTCTCAGTAACTCATATTTTGCCCTTCCGTTTTTAACTTGTTTTTCAAGGGCCTGCTTAAGGCAGTCACTGAATTGTGATGTAGTGTTCACTGGACCCTTGTCTTACGCACACAAAATCAAGCACCGGTCTGTTAGTATCAGGCACCTGCATGAGTGCTTTTCTGGCTGCATTTTTGATATTATCTAATACAGGTCTTGGGAGGTGTGCGGCCTGATCAACAGGTTGGCTTCGCACCCCTTCACCCTCAAGGTGGTCAACTGTTAGTGCTGCCTGTGCTTGATCAACAGCATGTGGTCCTTGGGGTCCAGCTCGGATGAACAGACCACTAGACCGCCCAGAAGATTGGTGAGAGATCCCCAAACTCAGTGCTGATAGATGAGGAACAGGCACAAACTGGTGAGCCAAAAATGAAAAGGGTTTATTAATGCAAAAATAACAAACTGATCGAACACAGTACAAAAGGGTGCACCAAAAGGGCCAAGGGCCAGGGTGAATACAATCTATATAAGGTAGGGTAGCAGGGGAGTTTGAGGGTGAGAATCCAATAAGGAAGAGGGATTAGGATTGTTAGAAACGAAGACAACTCTTGGGTTCAAATAAAGAAGTAATTTATTATAAAAATATTAATTAAAAAAAAATTGCACTCAATTTTCAACAAAAATTACTAACCCAGGAACTCAGGAAATTAAAGACTCTAAAATCCAAGTAGGCTATGTGCCCGAGACCAGAGATCCTACTACAGCGGTTTTGTTTTTATAAAATCTCTAATTAGAGCTTTGGCCTTATAATTCCAGTGTAGGACTTCACCCAGCCTAGTCCACGGGGAAAAAAAACACTCTTTCGATTTGTGTCTCGGCTTTCAACTCCTTTGGTCCCTCCCATGGTTGCCCACAGTCCAGCCACCAAGGCTTAGTAGGCTTGGCAAAAGACCTCCTGATGTCATGTTCCCTGGCCAATGGCTAGATCTTGTTGCCATGGAGCTCAGTTGCAGACCAAGGGCCAGGGGCCAAAAGTAACTCCCAGACTGTAGCTTGTGAAGACTTGCTGTCTTTGCCCCTGGGAAACAGCACACTCAAAGAGAGTATCAAATGCACAACAGGGCTAAATGTGGCAATCATCAACTTCATCAATAACTATAATAACTTCTTCCAATTCAACTTTATGAGTAACAAGGAATGCGGGTGACTCCCCTTCCCTGCCGAAGGTTGCTTCCCTGGGCAGGTGCTGTTTGTTGGGAGTGTCCACAAATCCAAAAGCGTTTCCACCTCAGGCTGCGCCAACAGCTCCCTCAGCCCACCAGATGCCCAAGCCCTGGTGGGAGTAATATTTGCCTCACCAGGAACGAGACGACTCTCCGATTCATGAATTCCACTAGGGTTTATTGAAGGTTAGTAGTGCAGAGCAGGAACACATCCACTAGTGTTGCCTTTTGCTATAAGGCAAGGCGACCTGGTTTCAAGGAGCAGCACGGCGACCCAAACTCACCAGGGTCACTCGGGCCAAAGACGCACGCTGACACCAATGTGGTGGACGGTCAAATGGCGTTTATTGTCTTATCTCGTAGGGTTAAATAGTCTCGGGGGCTTCACTACGTCAGAGGGGGTCTGCAGTACCATCTATGGTTAGTAAGGAGTGGAAAGTTACTAGAGTTATGGGGGTTACATTCCTAGGGGGATCGCTTATCTCAGGGGATTAAGGGAAAGGGATCCTGCTGCTTTCCGTCACATCGCGTGATCTTTCGTTTGCCTGTCCCTATCTGCCACACACTAGTGAAGGGATCCAAGGCTGGAGAGCCAGAAGCAAGGGAGAGCCAGAGTATATAACGGGTGTAGCAAGCACAGGGCCTGCAAGGCCTTGGCGGTCAGCAGCCAAAAGTGCCAAGTCATGCTGACTAGGACAAAAAGAAGTCCTTCCGTCTTCAGACCCTTGTTAATCTAACTGCAAAGCTATAGGCTACTTCCCTTTGACCCTTACCATTGGACAGTTTCCAATCCCCCTAAACCCTATAAAAACCCCTGCTTTTGCCCAGTTAGTCAGAAGAGACGTCCCTGGAACCCTTCGTAGATAGCTGCCACCGAAGACCTGAATAAAGCTACACCTGCGGAATCCCATACAGCTCCTCTCCTCTCTCTTCCTGATCTGCACTGAGAGGCCTAGCAAGATTAAAATCTAATGAGCTGATTAAATCACTTAATAAGCTGAATCACTTAGAGCTGAAAATCACTATTTCTTGCTAGGCTCACCTGCCCTGGGAGCTGCTCTTGGGCCTCGGACAGACAGTGCTTCTAAGCACTGGGCTAACCATGCGCCCGTATAGCAGCTGGGAAACCATCCCTACCCCGCAGAGCTTCTGCGGTAAAAACGGGGAGAAGGAGGAGGAGTCAGGGTACAATCAGTCCAATGGGGAGAGGCTCCAGGGGAGGAGCTGAAGTGGGCTGATGCAGGAGGAACCAATCAGGGATAAGGGAGGGTGTGGTCCTTCAGGGAAAAGCAATGGGGAAACATAGAACATAGAACATTCCAGAACTAAGGAGTGAGTAACAGTTGATGGGCTGAGGCTTATTAACATGGTGACTCAGGGAATCCTGGGAGGTCACATCACTTTCTCACCCTGAACTATACAATGGTGCTCTCCCAAGGCATTCCAGCCTCGTTTCCCCCATGGCCATCTCCCACAAAGAAATATGTAATACTTTGCAATATTTTTTAACCAATAATCTAACAGAGAATAAGGAACGTTCTGGAGCTGATTAACATACATGTGCAGGGGATGCTGGGAGTGGACTACTTTCCTCGCTCTAAGGTGAATTTTCCCACACCATTGTGTTCTAGTCCTGGTATCTTTATTCAACCCCAACAACAGCATATCCCACAATCAACTGATTTGACAATCTTTTCCACCCCCCTTTGCACAAAGTGTATTGCATGGGGACAACAATATAGTCATTACGTACTTCAAATTATGTGGCATCAAAACCTGAGTGGTGAAGATAGCCTGAACTAAGTTGTTAAAGTAAGGTGATTCCCTCCCATAGTCCTTTGCTGCTTTACGCTGTTCCTTTATTTCCCCATATGACAATGACTCCCATCTTGGATTCACACCCCCCATTCTGTACCGTACCAGAACTACTGTAAACTTCTATGCCATTTCCCAATCCCCCTCTTTGATTGCTGCTGTCCGTATCCTCTCCCTAGAGGTCTTTGGAGTCACTGGATCCAGAAGGACTTGGGTCTGCTTCCGAGGAGGAGGAGGAATGACTCAAGACAAATGCAACTTTATTATTAATGGTATCAACAATGGTGTTTGGCCTCTGGCATTGGCATCGGTGTGGCCTGCATGGGCACGGCCACGTTGTCGCCAGCATTGCGACAATCCTTGGACCAGCCAGCGTGGCAAAGAATGAAATATATAGGGACGGGATCATGGGTTAACACAACAATTAATACGGAACTGCCAGAGGTTAGCGAACCAATGAAGAACAACATAACCATATATATGTAAAACCTAACCAACCAATCATTATCAGAAACTCAGAACATAACCTTATTTGGCTTAAATGCATTAGCATAACTACACCCATAATTCCATCTTCCTCTCCATAACTTAAAACAGATGTTTTCCCATTGCCTTAGATTTAAGTTTACTTTGTTGTCAATCAGGGTCAGCCCACTGTCGAATTCTGGCTGCCCAACTCCCATGTTGGAGGGCAGTACTTCTGGAACAATGGTGGGCGTGGTTTCCACTTTCCTCCAGAAAGGGTGTGGAGCCGAGGAAGGAGCCTTGGGGTAAACGGTCGCGTAGCATGATGGCATGACAAAATGGCAGTTAGCGGAGGAGGGAGGTTGAGGAAAAAGCGCAGGAACCAGTAGGGCAGAGCAGGAAGGATCCAACATGTCGTGGCCATCACCATTTTGGGCCCCAGGTGGAGGAGGCAGAGGAACACACAGGATAGCGGAGTCATCGTAACTCATCCACATCTCTTTACAGGTTTATCCCGTGTCCTACTCGCAGGATAGACCAAGGAAGAAGTAGGAGGAAGAGGACTGGGTACAAGTGGTAGCGGAACTAGTACCATGACGCTTTTCTTCTGATTTCAGTGTTTCTAGAAACCCACAGAAGATGGGGAGTGACACAGTGCCTGAGTCCACCCGCTAGCTCCCAGTACTGGGCCAAGAATGGGCTGTTCCCCAAAAGCCATGGGATTGCAGCTTAGAGCGACTGCTGCAAGCACTGATCATGAATCATTGAGGCAGAGGCAAAGATGAGGGAGCGGTCTTTTGTGTAGGCCCCAAAGAGGTTTATTCTCTGCAGGGTCTAGGGACAAAAGACACTGAACAAAAGTGTACGTGAACTTACATACGGGGAGCACATCAAGAAGAAGGTACAATTCTTAACCAATAGGGAAAGGGAAGGGGTGAAGCAACAGGCAGGGTTTACAATACCTAAGCCAATGAGGAGTCACAGCGGGAAGTAAACAGTTCAAATAAACTAATGGGGCCTCAAGGATTAGGGGATTTCTAAATGGGTGGTCCAAGCAGGGAGTTGGTACAAAAAGGGACTGACAGGGTAGATGGAGTGACAAGGAGCATTCGAGAACAGGGGTCAGGGTTGGGGCAAAATTGACAATTAAGGGGGAGGATACAACTTAGGAATGAACTACCAATATAGAGTGAAAGGAACAAACCATTAAAGAAAAAAACACACTGCAACAAGGAGCATGAAGGGCACTGTAGAGTCTCTTTTAGTAGTCAGATTGTAAAGCTTTATCCCCAACAGATCCCGGAAGTCAGCTGTAAAGATATTAGTGTCCGTGGCATCGGGAAAATGATGAAAAACCCACTTTATGATTAGTTTTAAGCTCCTGCTTATGAACTTCTTTCCCGTGATTAACTAGAAGTACTTTTGAACAGTCCATACACGTCCCTCTGCAGTTGGGAACTTTTGGAATTGAAGACATTCCTCTCTGTGCCCTGAACCCCAGACAGGGGTCTGGGCAGCCCTAGCAGGAAGTCAAAACCACTTGGGGCTTTGATCTCAGCCCATGGAACAAATTACCAAGCTTATATGAGGAATCACAAGTCACAGAAGTTTAGACAACACTAGCAGTAGTTATAGGGTGAAAGGAGAAAATTTGGGATTTGGTACAGGGGGGTTTAAAACCCTAAGATGGAGGGATAGGGGCGTGCCCTATCCTTCTTCCTTCTTCTTCCTAACGTCCATCTTTTAGGTGATGCTGGCATTTTTAGATTGGTTCAGAGTAGAAAGTCACTGTCTAACATAGGTGTTAGGGATTGGTACACAATTGTAAATATCTAATACGTAGTTCATAGTATAAAAGATAGCACCAGCCCCGTGGGAGGCAGTGCTTGGACTGACCTGGTAACCAGAGCTCGGCGGGTCAGACAGAAAATAGTTTAGATAAGAAACAATAGACATCACTGAGAACACGAGCAGAAGACTCCT